>OZ022423.1:3665031-3835031 GCA_963989365.1 Rhimphoctona megacephalus
ACAAGTGGCCCAAATCTTCAAAATAGGATGGTAAGAAGAATCGTACGTCGTATTTCAGCAAAATTAATGTTTTGTAATTGATAAAAGAATAAATTATTATGACGTTATTTTTTTCTCTATTCTACCAGGAATTTCATCCAAGAAATGATTATAGAGTTTCTGGCATTGGGGTATATTTTTTTTAACAGCGTTCTGCAAATATCAATTCATGTAAAGCCGTTTAGTGGGATGCTGAATTAAGTTTTTCAATTCTTTTATGCCACATACTAGAATACATATTTTTCAACGCATAGGTCGAAATCATTCTGTTATCATTTATCATGATTTTTAATTGAATACACAAGAAAATGGAAAGCAATCGATTGAGCTAATTGAAAAAACTTTTTGGAGCATTAATGCTTGAAGAAAATTATGTTTTCATCAAATACTTATACCTCTTCTTATGAAAGAAAATAAAAAATTAACTAATGTAGTGAAAGATTCGATTGTTTCGTGATTTTTAGCCGAAAATTGAAAAAAAAATGTGAAAAAATTATTTGTGGCAGCTGTTAAAATTTTTTCAGAGCGTCCAAATTTTTAACGAATAACACTTTCATCAAGCACTGACACTTCCTGCTATGAGAATAAACAAAAGAAGTTTCATGCCGAGATTATCAACAAAAAATATTTTAAAATACCAAAAAGTCGCTTGAGCACTATCTAAAAAATTTTGTAGACCACTTAAATTTTGCAAAAATTAGTTTTTTATAATGTACTAACAATTTCCGTTGAGGCCCGCGAAAAAAAAATATCGATTTTTTTTTAACCACCCTAATATATTGTAACGAGATTTTTCCCCGAGGGGTACGATCTGTCCCTTCTCGACTCACCTGACCCGTTACGCACACGATCGAAAAATTGCGAGCGTGGACTGGGCGCCAGGTACGAAAGTACCGCCGGTTAGACCGACTTAATTTTGCCCACCCCTGCCGCAAGGCTGGCCACACAGATTCGCGGGTAACGTGGGTGACCGAGGGCGGTCCGGCTACTCAGCTCATGCTGAGATACAAAAGGTAGAGGGGCTGGTCCAGGGGTTAGAGAGCAACAACGCACGCAAAATAAAGTAGACTAGACGACAAAGTAAATTTTAACAATAAGATTTATTCAGAGAAAATCTTCCTAATTCGTACAGGCAGGTAGCTAAACAGTCGTACCGCAGGTACGTTAGGTAGTCGCAAAAAAGGTAATAAAATAATCGCAAAATCGGTAACTCAACCCTCGCGAGACCGGTAACGCCGTAATCGCCAAACGATAGTAACATGATCGCCAACGGAAGCCAAACAACCGTACGACAAGTAACTCGATAATCGTAAACAGGAGACTAAATAGTCGTGTGATAGGTAACTTAATAGTTGCGAAAGAAAACTAGGTAATCGCACGGCAGGTAACGAAATAGTCGCAAATAGGGAACTGAATAGTCGTACGAGGAGTAGCTGAATAATCGTAACGGAAAACTAGGTAATCGGACGATAGGCAACTAAATCATCGCCAGAGGAAACTGAATAGTCGTACGATAGGTAGCTGAATAATCGCAAAAGGAAACTAAGTAGTCGTACGATAGGTAACTTAATAATTGTAAAAGAAAACTAGGTAATCGCACGGCAGGTAACGAAATAGTCGCAAATAGGGTACTGAATAGTCGTACGAGGAGTAGCTGAATAATCGTAACGGAAAACTAGGTAATCGGACGATAGGCAACTAAATCATCGCCAGAGGAAACTGAATAGTCGTACGATAGGTAGCTGAATAATCGTAAAAGGAGACTAAGTAGTCGTAAGATAGGTAACTTAATAATTGCAAAAGGAAACTAGGTACTCGGACGACAGGTAACTAAATCACCGCAAATAGGTAATCGTACGACAGGTAACCAAATCATTGCGAAAGGAAAAATAGGTAGGTTATTTAATTAATAACTGGCAACTGGGAAATCGGCTATAAAATAATTCATAAATCACGAAAAGGTAGGAAAATACGCGATGCAAACAAGGTAATAATCGGGAAACAAAATAATTCAGAAAGTGCGAAAAGGTAGAAAAATACGCGAAACAAATAAGGTAGTAATCGGGAGACAAAATGATTCAGCAAGTGCGAAAAGATAGAAAAATACGCGAAACCAATAAGGTAAGCATCGGGCGACACATAGGCACAAAAATATACGGAATCCCAATAACAAGAGAAAGACAATAGTACGCCGTGGCCTCGAACCAAGCGCGCGATGAAAAAGCGAGAGAGATAGAACGAAAACACGGCCGCGCGGCCGAGCGCGCGTACGAAAATACAGAGAAAGAGAAAAACCTTGAACGTTCGAACGAAAAACCTGAGACGAATATTCACAGAAATTACATGACGCAAAATAATCTGATTTTTATACGGGCGATAGCCCTTTCATAAGCGCAATTAATACTCGCCAAATTCATAATTAATATTCTTCAATAAAATATGACTGCAAAAAAAACTTCATCTACAACGCCATTTCAAATAATAAATTCCGAAACAAAGTTGTCGTTAATCGAAAGGTGCTAATTATGGTAGAAGACGATTCCTTGGGGCAATCACGACAATTAAAGCTTAATTTTGAGAAACGGAGGCGGCAGCTTCGCAAACTAGCGATGGGCCTGCCTCAACTCGCTGTTTCTCACTCGAAAACTACGAAAAATACGCCATACGCCCGGGATAATTGGTCAAACCGCTTATCCCGTCGAAGAACACAATTAAATAAATAAAATGACCCCAACAAATCATCTTAATATGGAGAAAAGAGAGGAGCGGGCTTACCGAGGAACAATCGCCGAAACTCTCGGGGCCGGGCTGTCACGTCTCGCTAGGCAGATGCTCGAACGAAGAATGAGGAGACGTGTGCCCCGGTAAGGTTTCCCGATTTTCGGCGATCTCCCCACCACGCGTGACCCCCCGCAGGGCAGCGCTCTCACGCCCTAGGTACGAACTATCAATTATAACTCACTCTATCGCGCGTAACGCGCCAATTTTGAAACTTATGCACGACGAGAAAACAATTATTTTCTTGCACGCCACGCTATAACTCGATCGCTATCAATTCTTCGGCTCGGATCTCGCCTCCAGCCTCCTAAGGGTCGCGTCTCGGATATTTTTCCTCTTGGGGATTCGGCCGACGTCACTGAAGAGGTAAAGGGGAGGCCTCCCTCATGACTCGGGGCGTCCCATCGAATCACGGTGGGCCCACAAAAATTTCACCAGGCAATACAGCACCTTTCCTCCAGGAATGTCCCGAATCCCACCTGACGAGGCGCCGTTGTGAGCGGACCATAATGCCCGAGTACGCGACGGTGAACGGGGCAAACTCTCGGTTGCGACGGTGAAAAAGCCACGGGCGGCGTTCATACATGGCCATGATCCAGCGTGTGCTTTCGACCGTTCACGCGTTTGGCCGATGTTGTTCGTAGCCAAACGTAATGCCTGGAAGCGGGATCTTTGTCGCTAATCACCCTAAAATTTTATAATAGAGCGAGAGAACACTACCCAGGGAAAAGGCAAGCGCGGAGAGTAAACGCTTCTCAAAAACAGTAAATAAAACAACAAAATCCAAAATTACAAAAAAATATAGATCGTCACACAGATATTCGTCTCCAGGTTTCCTTGCTACTAGGCAATCATAGGTAATTTTTAGGTAACTAAATTCCCTGACGTTAGGTATCAAATGGTAGGCAATATTAAGATCAAAATAATACAAAAAAATTAACGTTACGCCATAAAATTACGCGGTACGGTGAATCCTCGGTCGAGCACCCCCCAGCGAGTCGACACGCGACATCAAAAAGGAAACGTAAATCCGGTCCACTGGTCGACAACGATTTTTGCGGGTGGCGGGGACAAAATGTACCGTCACAATATATATATATATATATATATATATACATATATATATTGTAACGAAAACACTTACGCGTAGTCCTGGCACTTCTTTATAAAAACATTATCCTGATTTTATCCCGATTTTTATCCGATATTCGACATTTTTGGGAGGGAAAAATGTGAAAACGACGCGACAACGTTTCGCGTGCGTTTGTTGACTGTTGTTGTCGGCGGCCATCTTGAACACTATGCTAACGGCAGTTCTGTATAGTTAGCAGATGAATTTCATAATACTAATTTTTTATTGTTGCTATATCTTGGGAATTATTTATGCCATTTATTGACACTAATATCATAATTTTCGAAATAATAGATCATTGATAATAAATAAAAATGTATTGGCCGTATAGTTAGCAGAACGTAATGCAAAGTTCTTTCTTTTTTCGCAATCAACTAGAAATCATTTGGGAAACACATTAGCAATGCTAGAATAATTTGCGAAGTAATTATTTTATCACGATCACGAAACCTAAATCAATCAATTATTTCAAGAGAAATCCGCTTTCCTAGGTATTTTCTGGTATACCCTGGCTCTCATCTCTCACTGGATACCGCTGCTGAGTGCGAGTAGAAGTGTATAACCCGTCAATTAATTGTAGTTATATCAAACATATCAACAATAAACAATATCAATTTGGTGCGAAAACGTCATGTGTTATTCAACCTCTTGAAAAATAAGTATGAATGAGTGGAAAACGTACAGTGGAAACGTATACGGGTAACGTAAAAGTCGATAACCAAATAGAACACGTAATATTTAATCTGATTGACGAAGCTGCTTTCGTTCAACCTTACCTAATCATTAATTATAGTTAATATATATATATATATATATATATATATATATATATATGTAAGGGATGTATATATATTATATATAAGAGAATCGAATAATTTGATAACTGTAAAAATAGTAGGGTGGGTTTGGGTCATCTTGCGGTTGTTTCTTGATTAGTTGGACAAGTGAAAATAGTATTTTTACATGTCCAACTATTCAAAAAACAACCGCAATATGACCCAAACCCACTCTACTATTTTTACAGTCATCAAACTACTCGAATAACTCTTAAAAACTTTTATGACCGTCATCAAAATGACCAAAAGTCATCAAAGTATACGAATAACTCTTAGAAAAGTCATTAAACTACTCGATTGTCTTACATGGTAGCATGTCTAAATATCACAGTCAAAATATCACACGACAAAATATCACGGACAAAATATAACATGACAAAAAAACACACGAACAAAATATCACTGCGACAAAAAATCACCTCTACAAAATATCACGTCGACAGTATATCACAGCCAGGCATGAATTTATTGATGCTCAATGTTGTGTGTGTATGCTGTGAGTGTTGTACATGGCAGAATGGATAACGGTTCGCAGTTACGCCAAAACGGGGGTGATTCCTAATATATACAGACTATTGTATGTCGATAATCGTAATGATAATTTAGTATCAATTCGCCTTGAGTCTTGATTAATTGTATTGAATTTGAGATTGGTGATATTGCCGGATATGAAACATTGATAGAAAGCAAATATTTTAATAAACATCCCGAGGTATTGAAGAACTAAGTTGAGTATTTTGAAGAAAATTATATCGGTAATGCATTGACTCAAACCCACCCTACTATTTTCACATGTCCAACTATTCAAACAACAACCCAAAGATGACCCGAACCCACACTACTATTTCCACATGCCCAACTATTCAAACAACAACACAAAGATGACCCAAACCCGCCCTACTATTTCCACATGTCCAAATATTCAAACAACCCAAAGATGACCCGAACCCACCCTACTATTTCCACATGTCCAACTATTCAAACAACAACCCAAAAATGACCCGTACCCACCATACCATTTCCACATGTCCAACTATTCAAACAACAACCCAAAGATAACCTGAACCCACCCTACTATTTCCACATGTCCAACTATTCAAACAACAACCCAAAGATGACCCGAACCCACCCGACTATTTCCACATGTCCAACTATTCAAACGACAACCCAAAGATGATCTGAACCCACCCTACTATTTCCACATGTCCAACTATTCAAACAATAACCCAAAGATGACCCGAACCCACCCTACTATTTTCACATGTTCAACTATTCAAACAACAACCCAAAGATGACCCGAACCCACCCTACTATTTCCACACGTCCAAGTATTCAAACAACAATCCAAATATGACCCGAACCCACCCTACTATTTCCACATGTCCAACTATTCAAACAACAACCCAAAGATGACCCGAACCCACCCTACTATTTCCACAATGCATTACGCAAATTCGGGCAGGTCGATAATGCGTGCTGATTTTTAGTTTAGCGTTTCCTTGCGTGTTTCAAATAAAATAATTTCATTGTGATATATTGTCGGGGTAGTTTTTCGTCGTGTGATATTTTGTACGTGTGATATTTTGTCCGAGTGATATTTTGTCCGTGTGATATTTTGTCCCTGATATTTTGTCAGTGTTATTTTGTCACTGACAAACTATCACGGACAAAACTATAAAGGACAGTGTTTGTCACTGACAAACACTCACATATATCACGGATGGAAATAGTAGGGTGGGTGGGTCATGGTGGTTTGGTTGTTTGAATACTTGGACGTGTGAAAATCGAAGGGTGGGTTCGGGTTATCTTTGGGTTGTTGTTTGAATAGTTGGACATGTGGAAATAGTAGGGTGGATTCGGATCATCATTGGGTTGTTGTTTAAATAGTTGGACATGTGAAAATGTGTGGGTTCAGGTCAACTTAGGTTGTTGTTTGAATAGTTGGACATGTGGAAATAGTAGAGTGTGTTCAGGTCATCTTTGGGTTATTGTTTGAATAGTTGGACATATGGAAATAGTAGGGTAGGTTCGGGTCATATTTGGATTGTTGTTTGAATAGTTGGACATGTGGAAATAGTAGGGTGGGTTCAGGTCATCTTTGGGTTGTTGTTTGAATACTTGGACGTATGGAAACAGTAGGGTGGGTTCGGGTCATCTTTGGGTTGTTGTTTGAATAGTTGGACATGTAGAAATGGGTGAGTTCAGGTCATCTTTGGGTTGTTGTTTGAATAGTTGAACATGTGGAAATAGTAAGGTGGGTTCGGGTCATCTTTGGGTTGTTGTTTGTATAGTTGGACATGTGGAAATAGTAGGGTGGGTTCGGGTCATCTTTGGGTTCTTGTTTGAATAGTTGGACATGTGGAAATAGTAGGGTGGGTTCGGGTCATCTTTGAGTTTTTGTTTGTATAGTTGGACATATGAAAATAGCAGGATGGGTTCGGGTCATCTTTGGGTTGTTGTTTGAATAGTTGGGAATGTGGAAATAGTAGGGTGGGTTCGGGTCATCTTTGGGTTGTTGTTTGAATAGTTGGACATGTGGAAATAGTAGGGTGGGTTTGGGTCATCTTTAGGTTGTTGTTTGAATAGTTGGACATGTGGAAATAGTAGAGTGTGTTCGGGTCATCTTTGGGTTATTGTTTGAATAGTTGGACATATGGAAATAGTAGGGTGGGTTCGGGTCATATTTGGATTGTTGTTTGAATAGTTGGACATGTGGAAATAGTAGGGTGGGTTCAGGTCATCTTTGGGTTGTTGTTTGAATACTTGGACGTGTGGAAATAGTAGGGTGGGTACGGGTCATCTTTGGGTTGTTGTTTGAATAATTGGACATGTGGAAATGGGTGGGTTCGGGTCATCTTTGGGTTCTTGTTTGAATAGTTGGACATGTGGATATAGTAGGGTGGGTTTGGGTCATCTTTGGGTTGTTTTTTGAATAGTTGGGCATGTGGAAATAGTAGGGTGGGTTCGGGTCATCTTTGGGTTGTTGTTTGTATAGTTGGACATGTGGAAATAGTAGGGTGGGTTCGGGTCATCTTTGGGTTCTTGTTTGAATAGTTGGACATGTGGAAATAGTAGGGCGGGTTCGGGTCATCTTTGGGTTGTTGTTTGAATAGTTGGACGTGTGGAAATAGTAGAGTGGGTTCGGGTCATCTTTGGGTTATTGTTTGAATAGTTGGGCATTTGGAAATAGTAGGGTGGGTTCGGGTCATCTTTGAATTGTTGTTTGAATAGTTGGACATGTGAAAATAGTAGGGTGGGTTCAAGTCATCTTTAGGTTGTTGTTTGAATACTTGGACGTGTGGAAATAGTAGGATGGATTCGGGTCATCTTTGGGTTGTTGTTTGAATAGTTGGACATGTGGAAATAGTAGGGTGGGTTCGGGTCATCTTTGGGTTCTTGTTTGAATAGTTGAACATGTGAAAATAGTAGGGTAGGTTCGGGTCATCTTTGGGTTGTTGTTTGAATAGTTGGACATGTAGAAATAGTAGGGTGGGTTCGGGTCATCTTTGGGTTGTTGTTTGTATAGTTGGACATGTTGAAATAGTAGGGTGGGTTCGGGTCATCTTTGGGTTCTTGTTTGAATAGTTGGACATGTGGAAATAGTAGGGTGGGTTCGGGTCATCTTTGAGTTTTTGTTTGTATAGTTGGGCATATGAAAGTAGCAGGATGGGTTCAGGTCATCTTTGGGTTGTTGTTTGAATAGATGGACATGTGGAAATAGTAGGGTGGGTTTGGGTCATCTTTAGGTTGTTGTTTGAATAGTTGGACATGTGGAAATAGTAGAGTGTGTTCGGGTCATCTTTGGGTTATTGTTTGAATAGTTGGACATATGGAAATAGTAGGGTGGGTTCGGGTCATATTTGGATTGTTGTTTGAATAGTTGGACATGTGGAAATAGTAGGGTGGGTTCAGGTCATCTTTCGGTTGTTGTTTGAATACTTGGACCTGTGGAAATAGTAGGGTGGGTTCGGGTCATCTTTGGGTTGCTGTTTGAATAGTTGGACATATGGAAATAGTAGGGTGGGTTCGGGTCATATTTGGATTGTTTGAATAGTTGGACATGTGGAAATAGTAGGGTGGGTTCAAGTCATCTTTAGGTTGTTGTTTGAATACTTGGACGTGTGGAAATAGTAGGATGGATTCGGGTCATCTTTGGGTTGTTGTTTGAATAGTTGGACATGTGGAAATAGTAGGGTGGGTTCGGGTCATCTTTGGGTTCGTGTTTGAATAGTTGGACATGTGAAAATAGTAGGGTGGGTTCGGGTCATCTTTGGGTTGTTGTTTGAATAGTTGGACATGTAGAAATAGTAGGGTGGGTTCGGGTCATCTTTGGGTTGTTGTTTGTATAGTTGGACATGTTGAAATAGTAGGGTGGGTTCGGGTCATCTGTGGGTTCTTGTTTGAATAGTTGGACATGTGGAAATAGTAGGGTGGGTTCGGGTCATCTTTGAGTTTTTGTTTGTATAGTTGGACATATGAAAGTAGCAGGATGGGTTCAGGTCATCTTTGGGTTGTTGTTTGAATAGTTGGACATGTGGAAATAGTAGGGTGGGTTTGGGTCATCTTTAGGTTGTTGTTTGAATAGTTGGACATGTGGAAATAGTAGAGTGTGTTCGGGTCATCTTTGGGCTATTGTTTGAATAGTTGGACATATGGAAATAGTAGGGTGGGTTCGGGTCATATTTGAATTGTTGTTTGAATAGTTGGACATGTGGAAATAGTAGGGTGGGTTCAGGTCATCTTTCGGTTGTTGTTTGAATACTTGGACGTGTGGAAATAGTAGGGTGGGTTCGGGTCATCTTTGGGTTGTTGTTTGAATAGTTAAACATGTGAAAATAGTAGGGTGGGTTTGGGTCGTCTTTGGGTTGTTGTTTGAATAGTTGGACATGTGAAAATAATAGGGTGGGTTTGAGTCAATGCATTACCGATATAATTTTCTTCAAAATACACAACTTATGTTAGTTCTTCAATACCTCGGCGTGTTTATTAAAATATTCGCTTTCAATCAACGTTTCATATCCGGCAACATCATCAATCTCAATCTCAATACAATTAATCAAGACTCAAGGCGAATTGATACTAAATTATCATTATGATTATCTACATACAATAGTCCGCGTACATCAGGAATCACCACCACTCTGGCGTAACTGCGAACCGTTATCCATTCTGCTATGTACAACACTCACAGCATACGCACACAACATTGAGCATCAATAAATTCCTGCATGGCTGTGATATACTGTCGACGTGATATTTTGTCCGTGATATTTTGTCGTGTGAATTTTGACTGTGATATTTAGACGTGCTACCGTGTAAGACAATCGAGTAGTTTAATGACTTTTCTAAGAGTTATTCGTGTACTTTGAAGACTTTTGGTCATTTTGATGACGGTCATCACAGTTTTTAAGAGTTATTCGAGTAGTTTGATGACTGTAAAAATAGTAGGGTGGGTTTGGGTCATCTTGCGGTTGTTTTTTGAATAGTTGGTCATGTAAAAATACTATTTCCACATGCCCAACTATTCAAAAAACAACCGCAAGATGACCCAAACCCACCCTACTATTTTTAGTTATCAAATTACTCGATTCCCTTACATATAATATATATATACATTTCTTACACACACACACACACACACACACACACACACACACATATATATATATATATATATATATATATATATATATATATATATATATATATATATATATATATATATATATATATATATATATATATATATATATATATATATACATAACGATAAAATTGTATATTTACCGGAAATATATTAAATTATTTTGCCTGGTTTATAAACATACGTAATTGATAAACTGTATATCAAAATTACAATTATCTTGAAAAAGAGAGTTATAGTAAGTATAATAACGAGGTTAATACAGAGGAGAAAGAGAGCTGTATAGGAGACCGTCTTGAGAGAGAGAGAGAGAAAAGGCATAAGGGGTATACGTAGATACTAATACGGTCGCGAAAGAGATCTGTATAGACGGCTGCTTGAGAGAATATGTGCGTGTGTGTGCAGCACAATACATCAGAGACACAGCGGTGCTCTGTGGACCTACGAGGATCCACGCAAAGAGGACCACAATAATGTATAGAGAGAGAGAGAGAGAGAGAAAGGAGCATCGTGCGAGAGAGCGCTAGGTTATACACACTCGCTCGCTTGCATGTACACATATGAACGCAATATAGGTGACTCGCGGTCTTGCTACGGCTACCACATACAGTCTCACGTACAACACGATACACCAGGGGGTACCGTGGTGCTCTGTGAATCTACGAAGATCCGCACAAAGAGGAGAGCATAATAAGGCATGGAGAGAGAGAGAGAAAGGAGCATCGCGCGAGAGAGTGCGAGGTATAGTTATACACACCCGCATACTCGCGTGCGCATATATGAAGGCAATATAGGCGGCGTACGACCTTACTGCGATTGTCTCACACGGTTTCACGAGAGAGAAAGAGAGAACTGTATATTGACTTGAAGAGAAAGAAAGAGAGAGAGACCCATATGAGCGTCACCTCTCTCTCTTTCTCTCCCATAGTATAGCTCTATACACCGACAGCGATGTGGTATCGCGTGGACCTACGAAGAGCCGCACAAAGAGGAGACCGTGATAAACCGTAGAGAGTGAGAGCAATGCTATACTATGCTCTCTCTCTACAGTTTATCACGGTCTCCTCTTTGTGCGGATCTTCGTAGGTCCATGCGATATCACATCGCTGGTGCTGTATAGAGTTATACTATGAGAGAGAAAGAGAGGTGACTCTCGCACGGTCCTCTCTTTCTTTCTCTTCTATTATATATAAGAAGAGAAAGAAAGAGAGAGAGGGTCATACGAGGGTCACATCGTATATATATATATATATATATATATATATATATATATATATATATATATATATATATATATATATATATATATATATATATATAATTATATTATTAATTATTATATTATTATTATATTATATATAGTAATATAATATAATAGAGAGAGAGAGAGAGAGAGAAATAAGGAAAATATGGCTTGCTGTTTACACAGAGGCTAAATATTAAATTCTTTATTGAGCGCATCTCAGGGCTTGTTGGTAACGTGTAGTCAAAACATTAAATTCCTCGTTGCTTAAAGATGCATTTACGCGCGGCACGTAATAGAAAAATATCTGCTACTGAAATGTATCTTTTCTGTTGCTTACAATCCCGTCATCAAAAAGTTTTTTCATCGCTTCAGAATATTCATTACATGGAGCATTTGATATAAATTTATCTTTTTCTACTGCATACAGTCTCATCATCAAAAATGGGGCAGCTTCGAGACACTAATACGTCCTTTGCAAAAACGTCTAATTCTCTTCCATCTTCAGTCTTTGGGTGACACGCGTGCGAGTATCGTCTCTCTCTCCCAGTATATAAAAATATAAATACGTTTCCTTTTTTTCTTAATACATTTTTTTTCATTACAATGTATCCGCGGTATACTGATTTTAGTTTTCTAGAGTTTATGTTTGTGTGTCGTGTTGTGCGTGTCGTGAGTGTTGATTGTGTGTATATACGTTCCACGGAGTTGGAAAGAGCATGCTCGCATTACAGCGAGCTGCTTTACCAGTTTTATAGGGAGCGTCGATTAGGACGGGTAATCGAGCGCGCGCGTATAACGCCAGGGGTGAGCTGTGTCGTTATGACACCGATGAGCGCCGCTGTTTACCGTGGCGAAGTCGACACGCGAGGGGTATACGGAGGTGTATCTGGTTGATCACGGTGAAAGCGCCTTTTTTGACGCTAGTAGCCTGTATCAACCATTTACAATACTGTCTGTAATACCGGCTCTGCTATTTGAATGTACGTTGCACGGTCTCGGCTATCTCGGTGGCCTTGATTACGCGGGGCGAATGCTCGCCGATCTATGTGAAGGATCTATTGTATCAGCTGTCCCTATGAGAACCACATCCTCCTCCTCCTCGCTCAGTATCCAACTCTACGATACCGCAGGACACAATCTGGGTGCGCGGGTCGTTGCAGGGATACATGAGGAGGATAATCAGGGGTACGACAACGATGTTGTCGTAGGCCTCGAGGACGACGAAAACTTTAGTTATAACGACGATGAGGAATAAGCAGGTGTGTGTGTGTGTGTGTGTGTGTTCGAAATAGAATAAGTTTAGTGGGTAAAAACACAAGTGCGGTAAAAGACTGAGAGAGAGAGCAGCTACCACCACACAAGAAAGAGAAAAGAGAGAGCGAACCAGCGTTTGAGTAAGTTTTATTTTTATATTTTTAATTTGAATTTTTCATTATTATCATTTCCATTATTATTATATAATAATTTTCATTATTATTATTATTATATAATAATTTTCATTATTATTATTATTTCGTTATTATCCGGGCCGCTATGGCGGCATCCTACCACACCCTCTCTCTTACCACCCTCTCACCCTCCCCCACCACCGCTCGACCAAACCGAGCCGGCGGGGGAGACCGAGGAGTGGGGGCAGGAGTGGGGATAGGAGTGGGGGTCGCCATAGTGGCCCACATACTACTGCGATTCCTGTTGAATTGTTATCGTTTGTAGAGGCTGCCCTTTGTTGCCTTCCTCCTTGTTTATATTTTGATTTGATTGCCAAGGTTTTTGATAACCCCTGTTTCCATTATTTGTGTTTTGATTTTGACCCCATCCCTGGTGTTGAGGTCGTTCCCAATTTTGATCGCGGTTGAAATTTGGATTATAATTGGAATTTTGATTTCTGTTCCAATTAGGATTTTGATTCCGGCCTTGTTGGCTTTGATTTTGATTATAACCCCAATTTTGTTGGTTATAATTTTGATTCGGCCGTTGATTTTGATTTTGTCCCCAATTTTGTTGAATTGGGTTCTGACTCGGCCGCTGATTCCCATTAGGATTATTTTGATTTTGGTTCCAGCTTGAATTGTAATTATTTCGCTGGTTCCAATTTTGCTGAATTTGATTTCCGTTTGGATTCCAATTTGAATTTAGCCTTTGATTCCAATTTTGTTGTTGTGGCATTCGGAAAGGTCGTTGTTCATTTCCATTACCATTTTTATTTCGAGGAGCCGTCTCACGTTTTGAATTAACTGGACCGCTTTGATCAATTTTTTCCAAAAATTCGATTAATTGCTCGAGTGTCTCGAATCCTCGGCTGATAATTGTGGCACGGATCTCGTCAGTGAAATGTTGAGATAAAGAAGCAATAATGTCTTTATCGCTTGATGGTGGAATAAGATCCCTAGCCGCTCCGAACATCCGAATTGTGTATTCGACTTTAGAACTTTTATTGTCGTTTGTGGGATAATGCCCAAATTCCAGATCTTTTCGGACTTTCCGTTGGACCTCGTGGCTCCAAAATCGATTTATAAATTTGTTTTCTACGTCTTCGAATTCGTAGATCTCATCCTCCACGAGGGCCCACCATTCTTTAGCTGTTTTTTTCAAGGTTTTGTCCTAACAGGTATTTCATTTCCGTAATTGTCGGATTTGTTACCTCACAATAATGACGGAACTCGTTAATGAATTTAATTGGTCTAGAACGACTAGTGCCATCGTAAGTCAGAGGCTTTATATTGATTTTGCTTGTCCGAATTTGTGATACGCTTTGATGATTTTTCTTTACATCTTGTTCCTCATCGTCGAATTGTTCCACATTTTCGATTTGTTGATTTTGATTTTGCGGAATAATTCTTGTGCTTTCTGTTTCAGGACTCTGGAATTTTTCTTTTTCTAAATTTCCAATCCTTCTGCGAAATGATTCAACCGTTAATTGAATCTGTGCTACGTTCACTTCCGTCACAGCATTTCTTGATGAATTGTGTTCGATAGCCTCTACCATTCTATTTATTTTACGATTGAATGGCCCGTGTATTTCGTGTACGTCCCTCGCAATCTGGGCTTGTGTCGTGATTAAATTATTTTTAAATTCTTCCCTCAGCTCGGCTATTTGATTTTCCAATCTTTTCATTTGTAGTTTAATAGCAAGCATTGTTTTCTCAAGATTTGGGAACTCGTTATCATCGCTATCCCCCCTTAATTGTCTCCTATCTCTATCCGATTTTGGAGTTCTAAAATTTTCCTCCCGATTTTCCTCAATTAGATTATTATTGATTTCGAGTCCAAAATTTGCACGAGATTCGTGAAAAATATCTCCCGCACCTGGTGGTGGGACTGTGGAAGTAAAATCTCCTAGTGGATTCTCTTCTGTTTGATTTTCAGGGTTTTGAAATCCGGAATCGCCTGTGGCTTGATCTATATTCTTATCATCCGCCATTTTGTCCTTTTTAATTGTTCGAATAATTTTCATTAAATTTAATTATTAAATATTCTCACGTTCTTTTGCAATACCTGCCCCACGTTGGGCGCCAAGTTGTAACGGAACGCTTTTGCCATACGCTAAACGTCGCTACGCGCAGGTCCGAGCTTCCTAAATAATTTTAAATAATTTTGGAGCAGGTATGAAAGAAACGTGAGAAACGCGGATTTTGTGTTCAAAATAATAACAAAATTAATTTATTCAATTAAACAATGTAAATTTTCCGATTTTTGTTACAATAAATGAATATTTGTTTTATTTCGAGTTCGGATTATTTATTTGCATGAATTCATTTATTAATCCGGATCAGAACGAAAAAAAAACGGTATCAATTCTGTTTCTCTGTCGGTAACTATTCAAACGATGATATTTATTTTAATTCCCTTTTCGCGTCAGAATTATCATTTAAATGAGAAGAATAACAATAATAATGGTCAAATAATTAAAAACGATGTCTTCGAGGCTAATTAACAATAATAATTGAAATACTCGGTGAAGCTTTGTCGACAGAATAATAATAAAAATAATTCAAACAATAATTGAATTATTTAATATGAAATAACAATTAATAGGGCTTTACGTTGCCGCGAAATTCACTTTTATTTCATAGTGAATAATAAAAATAATTCAAAATTTTAATAATCCAAAAGTGGATTGACTCGATATAATAATAATGATAATTTTATGTTTTTAATTGATTCTATATAATAGATAATCTTACCGCGGCCTTTTGGATTATCGAATTCAGGATTATTGATGATTTTTAGGATAGACGAGGATTGCTGAGCATAATAAGTGATGCAGACTGATTATATTTTATCGAAAATGATTTTGAATAAAATAATTCAAAACATAAATTTAATTAGCAAATTTTAATTAAAAGAGAGCAAGCAGGCTTCCCACTTCCAGCAGGCATAAATTCAAAAGATAAAATTAATTAGAGGAAACGTAGTATGCAAGCTACGGGCCCCGAACATCACCGAACGACGCCGATACCCCACACACCACAGGTAAGGATGCAAACCTCGAGCTATGGGATGTGAACGTCGCCGAACACCTCCGATATCCCGAGCACCCACAGGAAAAAGGAAAAATGTAAAAAAATTAAAGAATGACCTTGGACTATGGGAGTTGAACGTCGCCGAACCGCTCCGATACTCCAAGCATCAAGGAATTATAGGAAAAAATTAAAGGAATAGGAATTGACCTTGGACTATGGGAGTTGAACGTCGCCGAACCGCTCCGATACTCCAAGCATCAAATATGATAAGAAAGATAGGTTATTATCCTGCTGGAACTAGGAAGGATCTCTGCTGCTGAGAGCGTGTTGTCTCTCCGAGCTCTGTTTTCAGAATGAGCCGAATGCCTCCCCACTGCTGCTGTGCACGGCTTTTTATACCCAGCAGATCCTTTGTTCTCGCGCTCGAGTTCCGATTCGCTCGCCGGGTAGTCTCGAACCCGTTCTGCGCACGCTCATTTACAATATTTTTAGGATTCGTTCTTCGCTTCCCCCACTCTCGCATTCTCATACTTCAATTTGTTCGACGCTACCCCCATTTTACGCATCGCCTGCGCAAAAATTAACAATTTTCGTAATTCACCAATTTTTATAATAAATTTATCACATTTGATCATTTCCCAAATTTATTTAAACATTTCGCAAAGATTTTTCAGTAATTAAAGAGTTTTTAATAAATTTTGAAATAATGGAAAACACACTCTCTCATTTGTGCGTTCCCTTGTCGCTTGTCCCACGCGCATGCGCACAAACATTCGTTCTTTCCACTCTTAAATTACCGGTTATTTTCGCATAAATTTACCGCGCGAGTTATTCACTTCGATTAGTCGGATTTTTCTGCATATTTTACGCATTATTTTAATTGCAGTAATGTCTTTTTAATAATTAATTATTGAAACGTGCAAAAAGTCACGTACGCATTTTTTAGTTCCGGTTTTTCACGATAGGCGGCGGCCAGACGCTTTCGTAAGTGTAACTTCGCCGTTAGCAGTTCTGTATAGTTAGCAGACGAATTTGACAATATTAATTTTTTTATTATTGCTATATTTTGGGAATTATTTATGCCATTTATTGACATTAATATCATAATTTTCGAAATAACAATTTATTGATAATAATTAAAAATGTATTGGGCGTATAGTTAGCAGAACGTAATGCAAAGTTCTTTTTTTTTTTAACAATCAACTAGAAATCATTTGGGAAACATATTAGTAATGCTACAATAATTTGCGAAGTAATTATTTTATCACGATAACGCAAAACCTAAGTCAATCAATTATTCCAAGAGAAATCCGCCGCTTTCCTAGGGATTTTCTGGTATACCCCGTCTCTCATCTCTCATTGGATATCGCTGCTGAGTGCGTGTAGAAGTGTGCTGTGGCTATAACCCGTCAATTAATAATTGTAGTTATATCAACCATATCAACAATGAACAATATCAATTTGGTGCGAAAACGTCATCATGTGTTATTCAACCTCTTGAAAAATAAGTATGGATGAGTGGAAAACGTACAGTGGAAACGTATACCGGTAACGTAAAAGTCGCTAACGAAATAGAACACGTAATGTTTAATCTGATCGACGAAGCTGCTTTCCTTCAACCTTACCTAATCATTATTTATCATTAATTATAATTAATTATAGTTAATATATATATATATATATATATATATATATATATATAATGTAATAATTATTCTCACTCTTTAACCGTAGCGGAGTGCAGCGCTGCAGAATGTAGCACGTAATATGATATAGGGATCGCAAAAGAGATGCGTTTACGGTTGCAAAAAATCACTGTAGTTCGAAATTAAAAAGACGTTAATTTGCTCGAAAAATGTATCGTGCTATTCAGTCACCGTTCAACCGCGAAGCGATAATTTCATTGTTAAGACACGATGACTGACACTGCCCTCATCCGCACATGTATCTCAGATCTTTTACGTTTAGCTATATGTTCTAGCAGGCAGCTTAGACGGCGTATCGATGATCAGTGGTGTAACGAGCTGCGTTATCTCCCTAAGAGATGTTTAATTATGCGTTTAAAATATATCGTATGGTGGACACCTCTTCGCGTCATAGTGACAGCTTATAACAGGGGTCTATTTAGAGGACAATGTGTATTGGGGTGTGTGTACAACGAGTTGGTGCGTCGTAAACACGAAAATTTACCGTGTGTCAGAGGCCTTGTTCGTGAATACACATGTAAGTATTTAAAGTCTTCTTCTACTTCCTATCAGAGAGAGAGAGAGAGAGAGAGAGAGAGAGAGAGAGAGAGAGAGAGAGAGAGAGAGAGTATTCCTGTTATTGATATGAGTGAATATAGATTATAGAGAACTTTTGAACACATCGCGCGAGGAAGAAGAAGCCCTTATCGAAAGTGCGCGTGCTGTAGAAGAAGAAGAGGGACGTCGTGCTGAAGAGGTCTTCAGAGTATCAAATGAGCTAGACGCAGCTCTTATTGAGGGTGCACGCGCTGTAGAGGAAGAAGAAGAAGCACGGCGTATCAATGCATCAAGAGTGGGACAAGCAGCCCCTGCTGAAGACGTGGGTACCGCAGAGAGAGAAGAAGAAGAAGAACCGGTTCACCGTATCAGCAATGTCTGTTATTCAGATATCTCAAGTGCAAGCAGTACCACTGATATATGTCAACCCGATGGTCATGCTGTTGCGTGTAAGTGTTTGATAGTATTAGATATTCCTAATTACGAAATAAGTATAATGAGTTCTAAAATAATAATAATAATAATAATAAACTAGGGAACGCTACGAAAGCCGAGGCTAATAGACACGAACCAGGGGTTGTAGACACAGGAAGCACCCCAGTCCAAAAAAGGGGTCAAACAGTATACTTTATAGAGGGCACTGATGAGGAAAGAGTAACAGCAATGAAGCGCATCGTTGACTATTTATCAGATTTTTCAAACACGATCAACCCCGCTGAAATATCTATGAATTACAACGCTGACAGTGTGTATTAATGATAATAAGGGTTATGATAATACTACTGTTGATAATGATGATATTTCTAATAATAATTATAATTATAATAATTAACAGGTAACTCTGAAGAGACCGAAACAGGTACAAAGGATATGCATGGGGATGTCACTGTTCAGACGCGTGGCGAAGACAATCACCCTGTAGAAGAAGAAGAGACAGCTATAGGGGAGGCACATACCGTCATTGAGCACCGCCTAGCAGACACTTCAAACATATCTGGCCCTATCGATATATTCACAGATGATGATGATGATGGCAACAATTATCCTCCTACCAATGGAAGGGGTAATATTTTGCCGGCTCAGACGAGTCTGATTCAACATGAGGAAGGAGATTACATCGGAAATCAGGCGTGGGAGTACCCTATAGAAACTGACCTCACTAGAGCCCCTGAAGAAGAAGAACGAGAAAACAATGTACGTGCTGATGCGCTGCTTGAACGTCTGGTGGCTGATGATAACTGGCGGATGAGCACCATTTCAACCTTTAGCGATCATGGTAAGTGCTTATTTAGCCATCAATTGACTAGAGGCGCGAAATAAGACAACGTATTTTACATGACAGGTTTTGGCCCGGAAGAAACTTTAATTTGATGTTGAGGACCTTAACAATATTAATAATAGTAGGTATCATCAGAGTAATGCTAGCGTGATAAAATTTTGATACCATATAGCTCCTAATACCCACCCTAACACAGTGTATTTTTTCAGAAATACAAACAGGGGGTGGTAGACAGCGAAACGAACCGTTCGATGATGTACAACCACCTGGTATACGCATCGAGATTATCACTGATTCTCGACGTTATTTTAAACGGTTCAAACTCCATGGACGTGAAACAACACTGCGTATACGCCAGCCGTCACCACAGTGTAACGTATTACACTGGCTTGAAGGAGCGTTCCGCGACCTTTTAACGTTTATAACTAACTCCTGCAACGGTAACGACTACATAGGTATGTCGTTTACATCGGATAGCTTACCACAAGGAGACGCGTGGTTATCCTTTCGACCTGTGCGGGATTGTACGTTTAACGATATATGGCAATTAATAACTAGTATAGCTCAAAGCGCCGCTTCACTTGGTATTATCGAAAAACTTGTAATAAAAACATGTATCGTCAAAGGTGTCGAGGGGTCCGGTAGAAAAGGGCTAACCCATGAGGATGTTGCTAAAAAATCAATTCTAACGATTAGAAATAACGATAATTTATGCTTACCACGGTCGTTGGTAACAGCCCTTGTATACGCCGAACGGGGGGAAATACGTACGGGTGACTTACACGCTCGCTGGCAGAAAATCAGGCAAATTAACGGGTCTATGCAGCGATTAGCAGCGGTTGAGCTGACCAACACCGCAAACGTTGTTGTGCCGTTACAGGGCTGCGGTGTATACGAAATCGCTCGTTATCAGGATTATTTGGCTGAAGATGGTATTGCTATTATCGTTTACGAGTTTTTGACGTTAGGGCGGCGGGCGGAGCCTTTGTTCGATGGTACGCAACAGGTTTTGGCGTTAAAAGGCTCTATTCGACACACATTAAACATCTTGTATTATGAGCGATCGCATCATTTTCAACCGATTTTAAACCTTAGAGGGGCTATAGGTAGTAGAGATTTTTGCTCATCTTGTAACGCACAATACAGACGTCTTGATCATAGATGCAAAAAAAAAAAGTGTCCTCGTTGCTTTATTGTACCCTCATGCGACCCTCTTTCAAATAGTGTTATCAGATGCAGCGCGTGTAGGCGCGAGTTTTATGGTACATCTTGTTTTAACAACCATATTACTGGTAGCTTATCCGGAAAGAAACCCGGTAGTGTTTGCGCTTCTCTCAAACGTTGTATGGAATGCTATAAGGTTGTAAGACCCGCAGAAAAAAAAGAGCATGTATGCGGAACGGCTTTTTGTAAAACATGTAAAAGCGCACAGCCTGATAATCATCTCTATTTTATGAGGCCTGTTCGAGCGTCCAAAAAACCAGGGAACATCCTCTTCATTTTCTATGATTTCGAGACACAACAGTGCACACCCGTGCGCGGTGCTGTATCTACAAGACTACATGAGCCTAATCTATGTGTAGCACAACGTATCTGTACGATTTGCTGCGATAGTGATAGCGTGGCCGAGCCGTGTGAATACTGTGGCCAGCGTGAGTTCATCTTTCGGTATAACCCCGTAGGAGAACTAGTGAATCTAGCCCTGCAAAAAGTCAAAGGTTTTTCTCGCACAATTTGCATCGCTCACAATGCTGGTGGTTTTGACGCTCAGTTTATTTTGCGTTATCTGATTGAAGAAAAAAAAACACAGCTACCCTCTTTAATTCTTAACGGTACTAAAATTATTTCTATGCGTCTTGAAAAACTCGTGTTTCTCGACAGTTTAAATTATTTTCACATGCTTTTGAGTGCTTTACCTAAGGCTTTTGGTCTCGCAGGGTCTATTGCAAAAGGTAATTTTCCCCATTTGTTTAACAAACCTGAAAATAAAAACTACGTAGGAGAACTACCGCCTGTAGAGTATTATGCTACCGAAACGATGCGTGGGAATGATCGAGAAAAATTTTTTACGTGGTATCACGAGGCGAAAAATAGCGGCTACGTATTTGACTTCGCAAAGGAGATAGTTAAGTACTGTACGGACGATGTTACAATATTGAGGCGTGCTTGTATGGTTTTTCGCGATATGTTTATCACAAACGGTCGTGTGTGTCCTTTTGACGAAAGTACAACCATAGCATCAGCTTGTTTCCGCATTTATCGCAAAAACTTTTTGAAAGATAATACAATCGGTATTATACCTACGGGTGGGTACAGATGGGCTCATAACCAATCGACAAAAGCAATCGCGTGGCTTGTTTGGCTGGAACACTCTCTCGGGCATCCTATAAACCACGCCGGTAGGGGTCGTGAGTTTAAACTACCTCAAAATTTATTAGTTGACGGTTATTACGAGGCTAACGGTGAATCACACGTATTGCAGTTCCATGGGTGTTACTGGCACGGGTGTTTGCGTTGCTACCCCCTAAACAGAGATCGTAAACAGAGCGATGGCGTGTCTATGCATGAGCGTTTTGAGAAAACAACCGTTATAAGTAATAGAATTCGTTCAGGCGACCATATCTTAAAAGAAATCTGGGAGTGCGAGTATGATCAATTGCTAAAAGAAAATCCACAGATGAACGCTTTTCTGCACAGCCATCCCTTGGTCGAGGCAGAACCTTTGAACCCTCGTGATGCTTTCTTTGGTGGGCGCACTGAAAATATGGTAACGTTATATGACGCTTGTGATACGGAACAAATACGTTATGTGGATGTTTGTTCCCTTTATCCGTATATCTGTAAATTCGGTAAATACCCCGTAGGCCACCCAAAGGTTTATGTCGGTGAAGAGTGTAAGGTGTTGACTGGTCCTCATAATATAGACCTTTCTAACGTAGAGGGTATCGTGAAATGTGCTATATTACCACCGCGCGATCTATACCACCCTGTTTTACCTGTGCGCATACATCAACGATTAGTGTTTGCTCTGTGCCGCAGCTGTTGTGAGGTTATGAACCAGAGCGAATGTACGCATGATAACCCTGCTGACCGGTTGTTTGAAGGTACATGGGTAGTCGATGAATTGCGAAAAGCTATCGCACTAGGGTATACTGTGATACGTGTAACAGAGATATGGCAGTACGAGGTAACACAATTAAATCGAGATACGCAGAAGGGCGGGCATTTCGCTGAGTACATTAACACTTTTTTGAAAATCAAACAAGAGGCAAGTGGTTGGCCTGAAAACTGTTTAACAAGCGATGCGGCGCGTAATATATACATTGAGGAATTTGAAAGATCCGAAGGTGTGAAACTGAACCGTGATGCAATTGAGAAAAACCCTGGTTTAAGATCCGTCGCTAAGTTATGCTTAAACTCCTTTTGGGGAAAGTTCGGCCAGCGCGAAAATCTACCTCAAACAATCATAGTTTCGACAAGAAAAAAACTCATGGAGTTAATGACTAGCCCAGAATATGAGATCACCGGTATTCTACCTGTAAATAACAATATATTATATGTTAATTACATTAAAGCCGCCGATGCTGTAGCACCATCGGGTATAGCGAGTGCTGTAATAGCTGCTTACACCACAGCTCAAGCGCGTTTGAAGCTTTACAGCTACCTCGAACGACTCGGTGAGCGGGCTCTGTATTGCGATACTGATTCGGTGATTTATGTAACGAGAAACCGTCCTAATGAATATGAGCCGCCGACAGGGCAAATGTTAGGAGATCTGACGGATGAGTTGGCCTGTTACGGTGAGGGTAGCTACATAACAAGCTTCGTTTCCGGCGGGCCTAAATTTTATTCTTTTATAGTTCGTGCTTCTGACGGATCAGAAACTGAAGTTTGTAAAGTAAAAGGTATAACACTTAATTTTAGTAATAGTACACTCATTAACTATAAATCGATACGCTCCTTTATTGTGGGTGAGAGAGAAGAACCGGTCTTATTGCGATACGATTCTATTAGGCGTACAGTTTTCCACCAGGTAATAACACGTACAGAAACTAAAACTTGTAAACCATCGAGTGTAAAGCGTCGACGTAATGGCGAATATGGGTCGCTTCCTTATGGCTACCGTTTGTAGATACTAATTTGTTTTGTATACGCTCTATATGTATGACAATAAAAAATTCCAGCATAACACTCGCCAGCCTTTCCGCTTGTACCCATGGTGATAACGCATGGTAATGTGTATTTATTTATTTATTGTGCGCAAGCAGCAGCGTTTTAATCGTTCACGATGATGGACACACGCTGGTCGCACCCCTGGACGTCAATGATCTGCGGTCCTACAGGCTGCGGTAAAACGTATTTTGTTAAAAAATTTCTCAAATTTATAACGCGTATGAGTAGTGAGCCGTTCAAAAGAGTTATTTTCTATTATTCCGAGTGGCAGGCGGCTTATACAGAATATGGTACCTCCCTTGAGTTTCGGGAGGGTTTACCACAGGCTTCAGATTACGCTAACGATCCACGAGCGAAGCTCATAATTATTGATGATTTAATGCGTGAGTCATCAAATAACAGTGTTGTTGATCTGTTCACAAAAGGTAGCCATCATAAAAATCTGAGCGTTATTTTTTTAACACAAAACTTATTCCATCAGGGGCCGGGTCAGCGTGATATTTCTCTCAACGCTAATTACATAGTTATATTCAAAAACCCGCGTGATTGCGCCCAGATACAGCACATGGCACGTCAGGTATGTCCCGAAAACCCCCGCTTCCTGCAAGAAATTTATCATGACGCTACGGCTAAACCGCACGGCTATTTACTGCTGGACCTGAAACAATCAACACCTGAGAACTGTAGGTTTCGTACAAATATTTTTCCCGACGATCTTCATCATTACGTTTACATACCGCGGAAAAAGTTAAAAAGCTGTAACACTACGGGAGACCTACCAGTTCTACGTTTGTGATGGAGGGGCGCGGATCACCCTTTTGCAAAAAGTATTCTACTATTTTGCATGCTTTACAACATCTTAACAAGGTGCAACGCCAGGCTCTTTTACGCAAGGCCGA
The DNA here is from genome assembly GCA_963989365.1 of Rhimphoctona megacephalus. Taxonomy (NCBI): domain Eukaryota; kingdom Metazoa; phylum Arthropoda; class Insecta; order Hymenoptera; family Ichneumonidae; genus Rhimphoctona; species Rhimphoctona megacephalus. The sequence continues at coordinate 3,689,764 of OZ022423.1, forward strand.
CCCCCGTATAATACGCTGTATTTGTGAGTGTGCTTTGAATATACTTCGAGGTAACGTACCTCTTAAAAGTAGTCAGAGAAAAAAACTAAGACAGCATGCACCCCTCATACGCCGGCTAGCCGCGAGGAAAGGGTGTTGGAAAAGTAAAAAGAAATTCGTCGTTCAGAGCGGTGATTTTTTACCTCTTTTATTAGCACCAATATTAGGTACCGTTCTGTCTAGCTTTATTGACCGTCGTTAATAATAATAATGGAGTATGCTCGAAAAATGATACTCGTCCCTGAAGAGAGCTTATCACGGTTGGGTGTACAAAAGGACAGCGGTTTTCGTTTCATCAACGATACTGAAGATGGTAGTGGTAGAGGGCAGCTGAATGCCTTATCAACGACAAAAATTATTGAAACAACATTAGCTAGACTGGATGCCGAAATGAACGATATCTTACGATCTGACGCATACAAAGATGCGCGTGAAAAATGGAACGCTTATTTGGCCGTATTACAGCGCTATTTACATTTTGCAACCAACGAGCGCACGTTGCAAGGTATCAGTCTTTCGAAAGAAAAAGAGAGGAAGAGCGAACAACATGAAGATCCGATTGTAAAGGAGGCGATCGGAACAGGTTTGAATGATTCCGTTATAATCGAAAGTATCCCCCGAAAATTTCGTAACAAGGCGAAACTTCTATTACGGCGCTTGCGTGACACACCTGTATCACATTTTTCCTGGGATGCAGAGGGTGTGGTTTCCATTAGGGGCAAGACCCTGAAAGATTCAAACATAGTTGATCTCGTAAACGATGCAATGCGTGCAAGAAAAATCCCAAAACCTGTGGGCCGTAAAACTTTTGCTCAGTTTTTGAGATCAATAAAAACACCTCGTGAGTTCATTGGAAACGAGGGCTTATGGGAAGAGTCAATAGCTAATTCGACATTACAAAGCCCCGTATTACAAACAGTTCAAAGCGACGACAGTAGAGAGGGTCTTGAAGAAGAAGAAGAAGATCATTCCGAGTTTTACAGCGGTAGTGAGAGCAATAAATCAAGCACCCGTGTACAGGGCGGCTTTGGCGCCCCCTGTAAGAAAAAACGTGTAAGCTGGGTGAGAATTAAATCATAACCTGAAAAAAAAAATGCTAAAAAAAACCTACTTTGACCCCCGTCATGAAGCCTCCTTTTCCGGTGCTACAAGGCTATTACGGATAGCCAGGGTAAAAAAAATCCCTCGTAATAAAGTGTTGCACTGGCTTGAGACACAGGAGGTTTATACAAAACACAAACCGGTGAGGCATCGTTTCCCTCGTCGACATTATAATGTACGGAATATAGATGATGTGTGGGAGGCTGATCTCGTAGATCTCCGTTCGATCAAAGATTACAATGACGGTTATACATATCTCCTTGTAATTATAGATGTTCTGAGTAAATATGCGTGGGTGGAGCCCCTACACGATAAGAGAGCCGAGTCTGTGGCGAAAGCTTTTACGCGTGTGCTGCAACCCAAGCGTAGTACAGGTAGATCGCCTATTTGTCTACAATCTGATAGAGGTAAAGAATTTATGGGTAACGCATTTCAAGCTCTCCTGAAGAGAAAGAACATTCAGTTCCGTACTGTAAGAAATCCTGACATAAAAGCGGCAATCGTTGAGCGGTTTAACCGAACGCTTAAAGAAAGAATGTGGCGATATTTCACTCATACCAAGAAAAAACGTTACGTCGATGCTTTACAAAATATTGTCCATGCATACAATCACGCACTACACAGTAGCATAAAAATGACACCGGCCTCTGTAACGCCTCGTACAGCTGCTAAAGCTCGAGCTAATCTTATGCAGCGGTATAAGGAACCAAAATGTCAGGGGTTTCCTAAATACAATGTAGGTGATGTTGTACGCATCAGTAGCGCGAAAGCAGCCTTCGCAAAAGGCTATAAGGGTAATTGGAGTAACGAGTTATTCAGAGTATATCGCGTATCGTTGACCAGGTACCCTTTTGTATATATTCTGTGTGATCTCAGCGGTGAAGAGATTGATGGTATTTTTTATGAGCCCGAATTATCAAGAGTTCGCGTGATCACGCCGCCTGCACAGAAGCATAAGGCACGGTTAGCAAAATGAAGGACGAGTTCCACATTGTTTTACCCAGCAACAGTAGCATGAAATATTATCCTGATAACACGACAACGAGGTACACTACTCATCTACCACAGAGTATGTCTTTGCACGGTAGGTGGGCTGTGTCCTTAGCCGAGATCCACATACCTATGACAATTTTACATATACCCCCAGATGGTGCTGAAAATTTTATCAATATTATAACGAACGTTGTGACGCCTGGTGCAGAAGCCCTTGTTGATTTTATAGACGACCGCGTTTGCGTGCCGCCAGGTGTGTATCGTAGTATAGACACATTACTAGATGTAATTAACGAGATCCCGTGTGTGACAGGTCATCTCAAATTTCTATACGTCCGCAATGGCTACATTACAGTAACATGCATCTGCGAGGGTTGTACAAATCTGGAGCATTCTTTCCGCTTCTCCCCTATATTGAACAAAATTTTAGGCTTCACTCACTCAGTAGGGCTCGTTGTGAGGCATGAAACTCCGTACACAGCACCAAAACTACCAGGCCTGGCTAACAGAATTCCTGATATGTTCTTTGTATACACAGATATCTGTGAGCCTTATATTACGGGAGACGTGCACGCACCACTATTAAGGGTCGTTTTGTCCGGTTCTTCTAACAATTACGCTTACGGATCTATGAAAATCCGTAGTTTCTCGCCACCTCGTTACGTACCCCTGCTACGTACCAGTTTTCAAACAATAGATATTGATATAAGAGATGAATTTGGTCAACCCATACCATTCGAGGGAGGGACACTGACAGTGACGCTACAATTTAAACGTGTAGATTAATAATAATAGCTATAGTGAAATGGGCCACTACGATTTGTATTTCGACACACAAACGGGTGGTTCTAGGACAGGTTATGGGGGGATTAGTCATGTATACGTTGGTTCACCGAATCAACGAGGACACGGGATAGGTAGCTTCTTAGGAGGGCTCTTTCGGCGTATCATACCTCTCTTAAAACAGGGTGCGCAAACGGTCGGTAAAGAGGCTGTACGGTCTGGTATCAATATCGTAAACGATATAGTGGAGACAGGTGTACGGCCACGAGAAGCTTTCAAAACACGCCTGCGCAAATCGGGAGAAAATTTGAAACACAAGGCCGAAGAAAAAATTAATAAGTTGATGAGCGGTTCAGGTTATAAAGATACCAAAACTCGTAAACTGATGCATTCCATCAGTGGCAGCGCTCCGTGGCGTATCGCTAATAAAAAAAACAAGAAAAAACGCAGCGCACGTCCTGGGAGGAAACGATCCGGCTGTATAAAGAAGAAAAAAACGAAAAGAAGGAAGACAACGGGCGGTGCCGTAATAAAAAAAAGGAGGAGGAAGGTAAAAGCTAAATCAAGAACTGTGTCTGATATTTTTTCTTAGGCTTACACGCTTAAGAAAAAATGGCTTTTTTACACACACACTCATGCGAGTGCATGAAATCGGAGCTTGAGTTATTCACACTACCACCGACTCAGACAACTATAGAAGGAACACAGTGGGTGTATTATAAACCTATATCATCCCTCACCGATGACGCCCCTATTGAGTTTGTGGTACCAGGACAGGGGGATGAATATATAGATCTTGCACATACCATGTTAAGTATGAGGGTAAAAATAACTTCAACAAAACCGAAACCCGAGACAGAAACTGCAGCTGACGTAGCCCCTGTCAATAATTTACTGCATTCAATGTTCAATCAAGTTGATGTTTTCCTAAACCAAAAACTTGTATCACCGCCGAATAATGCGTATGCGTACAGAGCGTATATTGAAACATTATTGAATTACGGCGTTGGGGCAAAAACATCCCACCTCACAACCGTTCTATGGTACGGCGACACGCCGGGTAAAATGGATGCTTTGGATAACAGTAATACAGGTTTTGTTAATCGCAGGGATGCTCTAAATACCAGCGCTGAAGTTGATCTTCTAGGTCACCTTCACTGCGATATCTTTAATCAGCAGAGGTACCTGATAAACGGTGTTGAAATGCGTCTACGCCTTGTACGCAGCAGTGACGCCTTTTGTCTTATGACATCCTCACCCGATTATAGCATCCATGTTAGCGAAGCATCGCTCCTTGTACGTAGAGCGAAGATAGCCCCTGGTATTCTGTTAGCTCACGCCAGGGCTCTGTCCAGATCTACAGCAAAATATCCCCTGACACGCGTAGAGGTTAAAGCTATATCAATGCATGCGGGGGTACATGGTGACACTTTAGATAACGTCATACTAGGACAATTACCGAAGCGAATCATCATCGGTTTTGTCGATAATAAGGCTTTTAATGGTAACCGTACCTTGAATCCCTTTAATTTTCACAATTATAAAATTAATTATCTTTCTTTATATCTGGACGGAGTACAGATACCTTCAAAGGCATTACAGCCACGTTTTGGGTCCGCCTCTCTGTACGTAGATGCCTATCATACTTTGTTTTCAGGTACAGGTATTCATTTCCTAAATCAAGGTAATACAATCTCGCGTAGCACCTACCCTCTGGGTTATTGTCTATTTGCTTTTGACCTTACACCCGACTTTTCGGCAAATAGTAACACCCATTGGAACCTAGTACGTCACGGTAGTGTCAGAATAGAGGTACGTTTCGAGGAAGCACTAACCTCAACGGTTAACTGTGTTGTGTATGCTGAGTATGATAATGTGTTGGAAATTGATTCAGCGCGGCAAGTAATTGTAGATTTCAACGGCTGAATAAAAAGAGCACTACTACCTACCGGCATCTTCAGTTATCGCTAAACATCAGCTACACGTGCACCTCTATCATGAGTATCGTTGTAGACATACAAGGTTTAAAAGATAAATCTAATACTTTCACACCTAAAGAAGTAGCGGTGGTTTCGGTGCACGGTTCGTGTGTTGGACACTGGATAATAAAGCCTCCTCATAACTATAATGAATTATCGTGTAGTTTGAAGAGAGAAAACGGCTGGTTACAACGCAATTACCATGGAATAAGATGGTCCGAAGGATCCACATCCCTACATGATATAGATATTATTTTGAAAAAAATTGTGTTAGACGCTGATCGTGTGTTTACAAGAGGGTCAGTCAAATCAAAATATCTGGCACATCTCACAGGGTCCTTCATTATAAATTTGGAACAAGATCTTGAAGATCCCTCGTTCTACAACCTTCCTGAGGTCGAAACGCGCTGCATACATCACGGGATGCTACGAAAAACAGGTGTATACAGATGCTCTCTAGACAACGCCGCAAAAATTAAAACGTGGTTATCTCACAACGACCGTGTTAATTCTTTATGGGATTATAAAACCATCAAAGAACGAGGTATTATCGTAGCAGCCCCCGAGGAAGAAGAAGAAGAACAACAACAATCCTGTTAACCTGTCAGCTGTTATGAACAGTCTTCAAATTTTACACTGTCTTCAAGAAATCAAGAATCACACGGTAGGCGTATATCCCGCAGATCGTATTCCTAAGGTGTGGGCTAAGCCAACAGCATTCGTAGCTAATACCGATGGACACAACCAACCAGGTACCCACTCGGTCGCCATCTACGTCGATCGAAATGGGTTCGGATGGTTTTTCGATAGCTACGGATTACCCCCAATTGTCCCACAGCATCTCATCCGCCTCCGAAGAAACTGTAGAGTCTTCAGATTCAACGCTACTCAACTTCAGAGTGCGGATTCACAATGCTGCGGACAGTATTGCATTATGTTTCTTCATTATATGTGTACTGGGCTCGGTATTAATAAGTTCAGAAGCGTATTTTCAGGCGACTTGTCGCGCAATGACAGAATAGTGTATATTTATTATAACGCTTTCATCAATCAGAAGAAGAATAGACCTATATCTCTAACCCGGTTTTCTGATAAGACCTGTAGTATAGGTAGAGAGGTGTGCGGTGCCAATATTCATGATCCGGTTAGAAAAAAGCGTTTATACTGTATTCAAAGCTGTTGCTCGCGATCACGAATTTTGTAGAAGACCCACGAAAGCCGTGTAGTTTTCTGTGGCTTGCAACAAGCGAGATGTGAGCACAGGTCCTAGTAGTAGTGGGGGTGTGCCTTGACTACGGAGAGGTGGTGTCTTATATAAAAAAGAGGTCTGTCGTTGAACACCGCTATCTGCTCCCATCGTTTGATGTGCGCACGTCAAAAGCATATGCAAAGAAAACAACGTGAACTGAAATTACGCGTGCAACAGCTCTTGAAAGATATTGTGCATATTAAAATTGTCATCAATAGAAGATCAGTGTTAAATATTTTAACGCATAAATTAACGGATCTCAAAATCAACGATGGACTTTTCCCGTATAAACAAAATAAGCTATATACAGACCTCGTTGGAAGTCAAGAAACTGTCCGAGTTATCCACCAGCAAAGACTATAACATTTCCGATATTCGTCGCGTTGATTCTAAATACGGGGTACGCTTTACAATCGATGTGGAAAACCAATTTACGTGTTACTTACCGTCGCGGTTTACAAGAGCGTTCGAGGAAGACGCGGAGCTTTTTGAACAAATGGTGAAATCTACTCGCGACAACACATTACTTATGCGATACCACGGCGGGCAGTACCACAGCATAGAGTTTAAACCTATTCAGAAGTAAACCGCTATATGGTTTTTGGTGTGCGTTAAAGTGCGGGTGATTATTTAAACTTCATGGCCTCTGTTGAGAAGAAGAAGAAGGAGCTGTGCCACGTTTCGGCATCAGCATCAACCCTGAAACCACATCAAACCACACAATGAATTAATGGTTAACCTCAAATGCGAAAACAACAAAATAAAGAGAGCGAATAAAGAAGAAATGGTTCCGATTAACACAATTTTTACGGATACTAGGGAATTTCTTTTAGACGAGGAAATAAACGGAGAAGCTGTGCCTATCATTGAGTGTCCAGAAATTTATGCTAAAATTGAAGGCATTCAGGTGACAGCATTAATAGATTCAGGATCAAAAGTGACTGCGATTTCGGAGGAATTTTATCTCGAAAATAAGGAGATTCTTAAATTATGCCCAATTCTGCCTGTAACGGGAGTTACGGTAAAGGGGGCAATAAAGGGTAAAATGACCAAGGTAAAAAGTCAGATAATGGCTATTACCGAAATTGGTAAAATTAAAACTTACGTAAAGTATTTGATAGTGCCTGGCTTGATTAGGGATGTGTTGCTAGGGGTAGATTCCCTGCAACCTTTAAAGAGTTTAATTGACCTGGGAGAAATGTCTCTCCAGGTAAAATATAATGATATTACAGATGTTATTCCCGCAATAGGGACATTTGAAAAAGAAAATATAGTAGAAGCCATCACCCATAGTGGCGTGGACTTCAAATTTGAGAAAAATAATGAGAATATCAAGCCAGTGCAAAATTTGAGTATTTATGAAGAAGATAATGAGAATATTACCAAGGAAGAAGTTGAGGAAATCGTAAGTCAAACAGAGCTCTCCGAAAAACAAAAAGAAATTCACAAACAGGTATTATGGAATCGAAGAGGAGTGTTTCGTAAAAATACAGGAAGAATTTCAGTTTACGAACACCAATTGGAAATAACGACGGAAAAGCCAATCGTCGCGCACGCTTATGAGGTACCATTAATGCATCGTGAAAAAGTCGATAAAGAAATTGAAAAGTTATTAAATTATGGAATAATTCAACGATCAAATAGTCCATGGATAAATCGAATCATTCCCGTCATAAAGAAAGACGGATCGGTCAGATTGTGTTTAGACGCTCGGAAATTAAACCAAGTTATGGCGGATGACCACGAATCTGTACCCAATATCGAAGAGATTTTTCAAAAATGCCACACTGCTAAGGTGATGACGACGCTCGATCTTACGAACAGTTTTTGGCAAATCCCACTTCATCCTGATTCGATGAAGTATACCGCATTTCGATATCGAGGAAAAGTTTACGAATTTACCGTAACTCCATTCGGTTTAAAAACGAGCACAGCTAGTTTATTGCGTGCACTCGATATCGTACTCCATGGACTAGGAGATCACGTCATCAATTTTGTTGACGATTTACTTTGCATTTCCGAAAATTTTGAGGAACATATGCAACATCTTGACGAACTTCTCGAACGATTAGAGCAACACGGGATGACTATCAAATTAAAGAAAGCCAAATTCTTTAGAAAAGAAGTTGAATTTCTTGGACATATTTTGACGACTGAGGGAATAAAACCCCAGCCTGAAAAAATCCAAGCAACTCACGATTTCCCTGCGCCAAGGAACCTTAAACAATTAAGAGGTTTCCTTGGATTAATCAATTATTATACAAAATTCACGAAAAAACATGCAGAGGAAACAATCCCTTTATTAAAGTTATTGAAAAAGGAAACGAAATGGAGATGGGAGGAAGAAGAAAAAGATGCTTTTAAAAAAATCAAGAATTTATTTGTTGAGGATGTTCTCCTTAAGGATCCTGATCCATCCAGAGGATACATTCTTCAAACCGATGCACGTCATTATGCTTTGGGGGGCACATTAGTCCAAAAGGATGAAAATGGAGAATTAAACGTCATCATGTTTGCCAGCAGAACACTAAAAGGACCGGAACTCGCATACACAACAACAGAAAAGGAATTACTTGCCATCGTCTGGACATTGAAAAAATTTAGGACATATTTATTAGGAGCGAAAATCGAAGTAATTACCGACCATCGAGCAATTACTTTCTTGAAGAATTGTCAATTGTTAAACGAGCGCTTAACAAGATGGATTTTGGCCATTCAAGATTATGATATTAATTTTGAATTCTGCCCGGGAATTAGGAATGTAGTGGCCGACGTATTAAGTCGTCTAAATCCATCGGATACAGGAGGAAGAAAAGGGAAAGAAATTGTAATAGGGACAATGCTCGCAATTAAACCATCTAGGGAATTGGAGCAAAGGATAAGAAAAATTGGAGAATGGCAAATTAGAGAGGACAGGATAAGAGAAATAAGGGAAAGGATTGTAAATGAGAAGGACGACAAATATAAAATTCAGAACAATATTTTATTGAAAGCTGTAAATCCCGACTCCTGGAAAGTAGTATTGCCGAGAGCAGTTCTCCAACTCCTTGTATCTGAAACACACGAAATGTACGGTCACATAGGCGCTAAAAAAGTTTGGAAAATAATAAAGGAAGATTTTACATACCCGAAAATGTACCATGCTGTTAGACAAGTTCTTGCTTCCTGTGATTCCTGTCAAAGAAATAAAGTACCTAATCAACATTCTTACGCAGCTCAGCAAAATATTGTTCCTGACGGGCCCGGAGATATAGTCTCCATAGATTTTTTTGGTCCATTACCTGCAACAAAAGGAGGAATGAAGCATATTCTAGTAACAATAGATGCTTTTTCTAAATTTGTGGTTTTATATCCCTTAAAAGTGGCTACAGCGCAAGCCACAATAAATAAAATATTTAATCATTACATTCCAAACCACGGAAAACCAAGAAAACTCCAATTTGACCATGGGACACAATTCACTTCACGATTATGGCTAGAGAAATTAGCCAGCGAAGGAATTCAGTCCGTATTCTCATCCATTAGACATCCACAAGGAAATATTGTAGAAAGAGTGAACAGAGAGATAGGGAGATTTTTTAGAACGTTTTTAACGAATAGACACACTGATTGGTCACAGTGGGTTAAAGTCATCGAAGATTGTATGAATGAGACGTACCACGAGACAACAGAAATGACACCGATCGAGATTCAAAAAAATCAAAAGCGAGTAAGAATATGGAAAAATTGGATTCAATTAGAGAGAAAAGAAGAAAATGAGGAGGTGGAAGATTTAGAAGCAAAGCTCATGCTAGCCAGAGAAAGAATAAGAAGTAAGGGGCGAAAAAGAGCGATAAAATTCGACCAAAAACACAAATTAATCGAATTTAATGAAGGGGACTTAGTATTGGCTAAAGCGTGCAACGTTAGCGATCCTATAAATAAGAAAATGGCCAAATTTTTCTCGATTTACGAAGGGCCATATAAAATAAAAAAACAGATAGCAGCAGCCACATTTATTTTAGAAAATCCAGATACTCATCAAGAGAGGGGGATGTATCACGCAGCAAATCTGAAAAAATACAAAAATTAAATGAAAAATGCGAATAATAAACAAATTTATTATTATTTTGAAAAACCTCCTTAATACCAATAATAAGTGATAAAATTACAAATGGTACCTGTTAAAATTTGAACTTTTTAGTAATAATTTAAATATTTCACCCCTAGATATCGTAGTTATCCTTACTTACCTGATTTAATTATTACCGCTGCGTCGAACCTATAAGAAGAGAGAAAACATGAAAAAAGTATAAAAAAAGTAATAAAAGCGAAAACAAAAGAGAAAATCACATTATTATTATGAATTAGATTAAGAAAGAGGCTATTAAATACAAAAATAACAATTGCGATAACAAAAATATGAATAGTTTAGAAGTTATAAACAATCAAAGAAAAAAAACTCATGAATTATTATTATTATAATTCCCGAGATATCGAAAAATTCAATTTCGGTACTAAAATTGTTAATAACAATAAAGTTATTAACAATTGTTGTTAAAAAGTTCAAATTCATTGTCATAAAGATACTCCGAAACCTTGAAACATATTTTCGACAGTAAAAATATTAATATGTACTCGAATATTAGCCATAATCAATAAAATATTCGTAATTCTTCATGAAACATTAATAATTATTATCGAACTTATCGTTTAAACAATAAAATTATCGAAAGAAATAAGAATTTAGCAAGTAACGATGAAATAAGAGAAGAAGTGACAAAAGGGAACGGAATATAGTTCGCGAGTTTCGCCACTGTCGCTAATGTCGTCCCGCGTCGACTCACTGTTTCTAAGTCTCACCGTTTGATACTCTATGACTATGAAAAATTTTCGAACTCCGCGCGCGCCATGTTAATTATCATTGAGCAACGAACTCCCGTAGCGACAAGTTCGATGAACAATCTCGAACATTCCTGTTAAATAAAAAGGACGCTACAAACAAATTAAAGAAAACAATTTCAGGCATTACAAGGAGGAATTTCGGGTAAGAATAGAAGAAAAAGGCATGCGAGAATGTTAGCATACGAAATGAATAGATTCAAAACATGCACAATATTATAATACAGGTGGAAATATGGACGCGGCGACTCAAACAGGCAAAGTCGAAAAAAAACATTTTTCGCAACAGACTAATGGCGAAAGTGGACTTTGGGACACTAATTATAAAATCAAAGAAAGAGTTCTTAAATTAAAGAAAGCTAAAATAACTCCTAAAATAAATAAGGAGCTTAGTCTGAAATTAAAAATTCAAAACAAAAAAACGCAGACAGAAATGACGAATAAGGACAAGGCCATACAAACCGCTTGGCAAATTTTTCCGATAGATGTGAAAGACTCTCAAAAATCGAATCGCCAGGCTATCGAAGAATTCCTAAACAAAATTAACGAGAAAATACAGAAAGAGTTTTCAGTTCCCTCACTCCTTTCACCAATTCAGGAAACAGAAGTGGAAAGAAAAAGGAGAAGAGAAGAGGAAAAAGAGAGAAGGAGAAGATATACAGAGGAGAGAATAAAAGAAGAGGAACAAAGAGAAAAAGATGTAGGAAATAAATGGAGAAGCTGGAAGGTTGGGGATTTTTTTTGGGACATCGAAAATGTCAATCCAAAAGAAGATAACGATAAGGGGCAAAGAAAACGATTCAAAAAAGAGAAGGAAAATGAGACTAACATCGAAAAAAAAAAATAAAACAACAAGAAGTACAAAATGAGAAAAATCAAAAGGAAATGAAGATGGAACAACCGCCACGACTTCCTCAGAAGGATCTTGACACCCTAAAAGGAAACAATTGGCTCAACGATGAAGTAATAAATGCGTATTTTGAATTAATCGGAAAAAAAACAACGTTAAGCACACCACTAATAAGAAAATATATTCTATGAGTACTTTTTTCTTTCCTCGCCTCCATCTTAGCGGATATAACGCGGTTAAGAGATGGACAAAGAAAGTCAACATATTTAATTATGATGTTGTCCTTGTTCCTGTGCACCTTGGAAACCATTGGTGTCTTGCAACCATTAAAATGGCAGACAAGGTCATCAATTATTATGGCAGCTTAATGGGCAACAATGCAAGATATCTAGATACATTGATGGAATATTTGAAGAAGGAGGCAACGGAAAAAGAAAAAAAAGAAATCAAGAAGAAAGAATGGAGCTTGGTAACAAGGAATGAGATACCAAGACAACAAAATGGTCATGACTGTGGAGTTTTCATATGTGCTTTCGCCAAATACGAGGCAGCGAATAAGGAGATAAATTTTTCTCAGGAGGGCATGCCTGAAATAAGAAGAAAAATGATTCAGGAGTTTCAAGAAGGAAAATTAATTAATTGAACAAATTGTTACGAACAAAATTGAACTAAAAATGGAATTGTAAATATTTTTTTTTATTGTTTGAAATTAATATCAAATTTTTTTTATAACAAATATAAAAGATGATATTTGTTTATTATTAAATAAGTGCTGTGCATAAAGAAAAATCAAAGGGAATTAACATTGCTGTTAAAAGAAAAATGATAAAAATCAACAATTGTAAAATAAATATCATTTTTCCACCGTTGTCACAAACAAAAGCGATGTCTTCATGTTTTTTTTTTATTGTTCCAAAATCCTATCCTATTAACCTGAAAAAGAAATAGAAAATTTATTAAAAATTATTACAAAACGAAAAAAAAAAAATATTTAATAGAAATACTCACTTGAAAAAAATCGGTGTCCTTGAAATGCTGCGTGCTTAAAGAAATTCTGAAAATAATGAGAAATTAGTAAAAAGAAAAGAATAAAAAAATAAAAGATTAACTTACCTGACGAAGCCGATGTCCTCGAACCCGCGAACCGGTGTAAAAGAAAAGAAAATGACAAAAGCGATAAAAGAAAAAATGGCTGTAAATTCAGAAATTAGTACTTACCTGTTTATTGTTTATTGCGCTGAAAAACATAAATAGGAAATGGAAGGGGGTGAAAGGAGTAAAGATGAATATAAAAGGGTGAAATAAGTCAAAATAGTTCGAAGGGAGGAGAAATGGGACAGGAAGTGGAAAATGGGGTAAAATGGACGGAAAATAGAGGAGGGGGGACAGGAAATACAAAAGTGGGGAAATATGGACCGGTAAAAGGGGAAAACAAGCAAAAGGGGGAGATTAAGGGTGAAAACTAGAAAGTGGGGCGATGAAAGCCAATGGAAATCGAAGTAGAGGGGGAAGAAAGAGTGGGGAGAAAATTTGGCTATAAAATCGGAGCAGGGAGCTCGAAATGGTCATTCCAAGCTCTACCAAGCTACCGAGAACATCTAGAACATCAAGAAACAGCAGCGAGACGATTTAAAACAACAATTCAATCAAAATGAAGGGCGATATCGTTCCGGGGGTTTCTCCCATATCTCCATGGCCCATGTCGTGGGAAGGTACCCACGAAGTCATCATCTTGGAGTTCATAAATCCTACGAATTTCACGTACACAACCATCCTTAAACTTAATGAGTTGTGTCTATTCGAGGAAAATTTGTACATCGTAACAACAAGGCAACGAAGACAACCAATCCACTTCGTCCTTGGAGGAATTTATGCAGTTCCAAACGGGAACATTGCCTATCGGGGCAAATTAATCGACATCGAGGACGGCGAGGCCACCCTCAAACTCATCGACAGGGGCATCACTCTCAAGCATCCTGTGGAAGAAATTAGATTTCTTCCGGCAAATTTTGCAGCAACACCATGCTTTTCTACCAAGGCATACATCTCCAATATCAAGCCGATTCGGGGACGGTGGTGGAACAGAGAACTTTGTTTCTACCTCAAAGAAAGATTTGTCGAAAAAAAATTCATCCTCACCATTCTGGGTGAACATCCAACCCTGGAAGGCCATAGAGTGAGACTTTTCTATCCTCGGAACCGAATTGAGGTATCCGAGGAATTTATTCAACTTGAATTCGCAAAATGGGGTCATTACGACTATAGTTTGAGGGACGATATAAATTGGGCGACAACGCGACAACTAGATGAGGTCGAACGAGAAGAAGAAGTTGCCCCAGTGGCATAAACAAAAGCTGAAAAATAAAATCGTCATCGAGATCATCCAGATCATCGAGACCATCAAGATCATCTAGACCATCGAGATCATCGAGACCTTCCAGACCATCTAGATAATCAAAAACAATGAGACCACCATGATCATCATCAGCATCATAACCATGGTCATCATCATCATCATCCTTCCCACTATATGAGAACAAAAATCACGAGTTCTCGTTTCTTTTTGTTCTGGGGGGCATTGTAACGAAAACACTTACGCGTAGTCCCGGCACTTCTTTATAAAAACATTATCCTGATTTTATCCCGGGTTACGTCCGATATCCGACATTTTTGCGAAAACGACGCGACAACGTTTCGCGTGCGTTTGTTGACTGTTGTTGTCGGTGACCATCTTGAACACTATGCTAACGGCGAAGTTACACTTACGAAAGCGTCTGGCCGCCGCCTATCGTGAAAAACCGGAACTAAAAAATGCGTACGTGACTTTTTGCACGTTTCAATAATTAATTATTAAAAAGACATTACTGCAATTAAAATAATGCGTAAAATATGCAGAAAAATCCGACTAATCGAAGTGAATAACTCGCGCGGTAAATTTATGCGAAAATAACCGGTAATTTAAGAGTGAAAAGAACGAATGTTTGTGCGCATGCGCGTGGGACAAGCGACAAGGGAACGCACAAATGAGAGAGTGTGTTTTCCATTATTTCAAAATTTATTAAAAACTTTTTAATTACTGAAAAATCTTTGCGAAATGTTTAAATAAATTTGGGAAATGATCAAATGTGATAAATTTATTATAAAAATTGGTGAATTACGAAAATTGTTAATTTTTGCGCAGGCGATGCGTAAAGTGGGGGTAGCGTCGAACAAATTGAAGTATGAGAATGCGAGAGTGGGGGAAGCGAAGAACGAATCCTAAAAATATTGTAAATGAGCGTGCGCAGAACGGGTTCGAGACTACCCGGCGAGCGAATCGGAACTCGAGCGCGAGAACAAAGGATCTGCTGGGTATAAAAAGCCGTGCACAGCAGCAGTGGGGAGGCATTCGGCTCATTCTGAAAACAGAGCTCGGAGAGACAACACGCTCTCAGCAGCAGAGATCCTTCCTAGTTCCAGCAGGATAATAACCTATCTTTCTTATCATATTTGATGCTTGGAGTATCGGAGCGGTTCGGCGACGTTCAACTCCCATAGTCCAAGGTCAATTCCTATTCCTTTAATTTTTTCCTATAATTCCTTGATGCTTGGAGTATCGGAGCGGTTCGGCGACGTTCAACTCCCATAGTCCAAGGTCATTCTTTAATTTTTTTACATTTTTCCTTTTTCCTGTGGGTGCTCGGGATATCGGAGGTGTTCGGCGACGTTCACATCCCATAGCTCGGGGTCTGCATCCTTACCTGTGGTGTGTGGGGTATCGGCGTCGTTCGGTGATGTTCGGGGCCCGTAGCTTGCATACTACGTTTCCTCTAATTAATTTTATCTTTTGAATTTATGCCTGCTGGAAGTGGGAAGCCTGCTTGCTCTCTTTTAATTAAAATTTGCTAATTAAATTTATGTTTTGAATTATTTTATTCAAAATTATTTTCGATAAAATATAATCAGTCTGCATCACTTATTATGCTCAGCAATCCTCGTCTATCCTAAAAATCATCAATAATCCTGAATTCGATAATCCAAAAGGCCGCGGTAAGATTATCTATTATATAGAATCAATTAAAAACATAAAATTATCATTATTATTATATCGAGTCAATCCACTTTTGGATTATTAAAATTTTGAATTATTTTTATTATTCACTATGAAATAAAAGTGAATTTCGCGGCAACGTAAAGCCCTATTAATTGTTATTTCATATTAAATAATTCAATTATTGTTTGAATTATTTTTATTATTATTCTGTCGACAAAGCTTCACCGAGTATTTCAATTATTATTGTTAATTAGCCTCGAAGACATCGTTTTTAATTATTTGACCATTATTATTGTTATTTTTCTCATTTAAATGATAATTCTGACGCGAAAAGGGAATTAAAATAAATATCATCGTTTGAATAGTTACCGACAGAGAAACAGAATTGATACCGTTTTTTTTTCGTTCTGATCCGGATTAATAAATGAATTCATGCAAAGAAATAATCCGAACTCGAAATAAAACAAATATTCATTTATTGTAACAAAAATCGGAAAATTTACATTGTTTAATTGAATAAATTAATTTTGTTATTATTTTGAACACAAAATCCGCGTTTCTCACGTTTCTTTCATACCTGCTCCAAAATTATTTAAAATTATTTAGGAAGCTCGGACCTGCGCGTAGCGACGTTTAGCGTATGGCAAAAGCGTTCCGTTACAATATATATATATATATATATATTGTGACGTGGTAATTTTGCCCACGTCACTAAACGATTAAGTTTTGGCACGGCACGGGAAAGGAGCGTTCTTCGGCATCGAAGAATCTCTCTCGAGCAAATCCAGAAGGGCCAAATGCGAGCGTATTTACCGAATATTAATTTTATTTTGATTTAATTTTATTATTGTACGAGCGAGCGGCGGTTATCCACGATAATGTCGAGTCAAGGAAGGCTTAGGCGATTCAGAGAGGGGATATCGAAACGTCATCGAGTCGGAGAGCAGAGGGAAATTCAAATTTCGAGTTTCGCTGTTGAAGATCATCACGCGTGGGTCGCTAACTCCATGCCCTCACCCTCAGCTGTCTAACCTCAGGATGCGTCCATCAGCATCTAGAGATCGCCATATTCTCGTTGGAATAAGCCGAAGGCACAATTTCATCGTGTCGAAACATCGAAAGTACCGCTCAACCAAACATTGAAATTACCGCTCAGCATAATGTCAAACGTATCGGCTCAGCATATCGTCGGAATTCAAAATAATACGTTGAGGTCAGGTCGGCGAGAAAAGGTTCTTGAAAACTCTCGAATATTCTAGAACAAACGGTTGCGATTCTCGCGAGTAGGCTAAGGGTGGGGGGTTAGGACCCTGGTCCGCGTACTTGCTCTCGCGATAATGATCGAGGACTCGAGTTTTGGGCAGCAACGACGGAGGACGTCTTTTTCTCGAGCCGTGGCCGTTCCGATCAAGAATTCGACGCCCCGAATTATCGATGGAGAGAATATCCGTGGTCTTTTTCCGGATCTCGTCCTACTGAAACTGTAGCGGTGAGCCGTCGTTTCGCTCTAATTTTGTTGTACCGTTTTGAGTAATATTCGCGAATAATATTTTGGAATTTTGAGAGTAAAAGAGTGATATTGTTTCGGGGTACGCACGCGTTTGGAAAATTTCGGTTACGTCTTGTCTTGCGATTTAATTCTTTCGCGAATTGTCGTTGTCTTTTATTAGTTTGAATTGCCGAGAGGAATTCTATTATAATTTTGTCCAATCTCGAGATCCATAGTTTTAGTAATTTTTGTTATATAATTGTCGGTATCGATCGGGTCACAGATCTTTAAAGTGCGTTAATGGCGAAATCCTTAGCGTTACGAAATTGTGTCTCGTGGGCGATCGAGCCGAATATTTTATAAAAATTGTGTTGTCGACGGTTAACGAAAAATTAATTGTGAGGATTGATTGATTATCGAAACTTCTGTAAAATTGAATGTAAATTTTATTATTATTTTCCGGAAAAATATTTTCATCCTTGTTCTTTGCTATTTAATAAATTTCAATTGTAATTCCGGATTTTCGTGTCTCGTGTGTGATTATTTTCTTAACTTGCCTAGACACGCCCCTCTACCAACTTGGTTAAACACTACAGCTACGACCGGGAAAACCTTTATTCGTTCTCGATAATTTCAAATAAAATTTGTCTAAGGTCATCTTAGGCTGGCGTCCAAGGAATTGTCGAGATCGGAATATTTTGTGCGACCGTTGGAAAAAGTCGTCACAATATATATATATATATATATATATATATGAATGCGAAACAACTTCCTGATGCTAGAGCGTGTCGCATGCATGGTTGTGCGTTACCGACGAGGCTAGCTACTTTTCGTACTCTCCATTTTCCAAATACATCAGTATAGGGGCTAGGCCGGTTCTAACTCAGGGATCTCAGGGGTCGCGGGGTACAGGGGAGCCCGGGCTCTGTTGCGGGGTCTGTGGAGGGGGTGCCGAGTCTGTTTGAGAGTGGATGGAGGGGGTAGTGTGTGTGTGTGAGAGAGATGGAAGGAGTGTGAGGGAGAGGCTGAGGTTAAAAATGATGATGTTAAAAGGGGGGTAGTTATAAGAATAGATTACATAGTTTTTATTTTGAATTATTTAAAAAGGCGAAAACCAAAAATTTTATTCAATTATTGTTTACGAGAAACTATCTTTAAATATATGATTGTATTTTTAATCAAATCTATATGCGTAAATTTTCCATCACATGCAACAAAAAAAAGAAATTCTGAAAAATGACCGAATGTCCCAGATGAAAATTTATACTTTGGGGAAGGATGAACTCCCCCCATTTTTTCCATAGAGATGGGATCTACCACGGTGGTCAAAATACCTAACTGGAACCCTAATGATCGAGACATTGTTCTCCCCCCTCCCCCCAAAAAAAACAGGTACATTCGTGGGAAATTTTTGTCAAAGGGTCGAGCGCCTACCCACTTACATTCTTTACAATCCCCCAATCTAGACTTCGCGCTACTATCTCAATGGAAATTTTTTACCATTACTACATAATCCAAAATGAAAAAAAAACTAAAAATTAAAAAGATGCGAGATGGAAAGTTTAATTGTTAGTCTGAAAGTTAAGGTCAAGATGGAAAGATGTGCAAGCATGTATACAATCCATCCGTCGAAAGAGCCCTGGGAATTGACGAAAAACGAGCTCGAATCAATTCCTAAGGCTGTATTTTTAAAGTATTACAGTGCTTTTATTAATAACCTGTGGGATCGCTTACCAGAAAATTTGCAGCGTGATAGGGATATAGCATCATATCGTGAATGTAACGATCATTTCAATGAACCGTGGGAGTGGGGACATGTTGATGCTCAGGGACCTTCACGTCGAGATTGTGAAAAGTGCCATATTATGGAAGAGCTAGTGTATACATACGCAATTCAACGCACTAAGAATCCACGTGAATTAACGAGAAGCGATCTTCTAATTTTATCATCAACCATCTTTAAAAAATATTTCAGTGAGTTTACAGATATGTTGTGGGATCACATGCCGAGCTATTATCAATGCGATAGCGATATTAAATCATATCGTCGATGCTATGAACATTGGAATGCCCCATCAATGGGAGATCACATCGATGGTCCAGCGCCACAGCGTCGGAATTGTAGACAGTGTCGGGAGAAACGATGAACGTGTTCATACCCGTTTAGGGTGCAGGTGTTCACATTGTCGGCAAAATCAAACGGATGGCATGCCTGAGCCTGTATAGCGTGAGACAGTTGGAGGAGGTTGCATCAGATGAGGCGTACATCAAGTTTGAACCTGTTTTACATGTGTGAAATGTGTAGGAGAGGGTGATTGAGTCTAGGGAAGGGATGGATGGAAAAAACCTTGAAATAGCCGAGTACGGAAGGAAAGAGTATCAATTCACGTCCTCATAAGCTCCAGTCAAGACTCGATCTTTTAAAAAATCTCAAAAAAACTACATTCGTAAAAGATGGAGTTCTCTGGAATCAACAACATCACTACGCAGTCTGACAAGGAAAGGTACTTTGGTGTCCCCCTCCGATTTTGATAATTTTTATATATGTTATAGTCCATCGAAAATTAAGAGACACGTAATTTTTTTTATCGGCTTAAAGTTATTTTTAAGGGGTGAAATCGACCCCCAAAGTTGAGCATGTTTTGCATCTGGTAGAGTGTTTCATATAGAAGCACTTAACCGATCGTAACGAAACCAATTGCAAAACGTTTTTCACGTCAAATAACCTGTATATAATGTTCAACTTCTTATGCACCCCTATTACATGGGGATGATTCACCCCCGAATATCCAGAATTCTTTTGTATAAAAAAAACTTGCAATCCGATTTCAATAAAACAAACGCCATTTTGCAGAGCAAAAAAAATAAAATTGACGTATTTTTGGGTTTTTCTCAGATTAAAAAAATTAAGGGGGTAAAACACCCTTAAAATGTCAAATTTCATTTTGAGCACTGTCCCCTTCCGATTTCAATATTTTTTTTATAAAATGTAGCTTATCGAAAAATAAGACCACCTATTATTTTTATTGGCTCAAAATTATTTTTAAGGCGTGAAATCAACCCCCAAAGTTGGGCATGTTTTGCATCTGGTAGAGTGTTTCATATAGAAGCACTCAACCGATCGTAACGAAACCAATTGCAAAACGTTTTTCACGTCAAATAACCTGTATATAATGTTCAACTTCTTATGCACCCTTACTTACTGCAGGGGGCTGAACCACCCCCTGACATTCATAATTTTTTGTATAAAAGAAAAATTGTCATTCGATTTCAATGGAAAAACCAACATTTTGAAAAGCAAAAAAAAATTATAGTGAATGTGTCTAGATTTTTCGAATAAAAAAAATTAAGGGGGTAAAACACCCCTAAAATCTCAAATGTCATTTTGCGCACTTAAATGATAAAATTCAATTCAATTGGTCTCATTATCATTGCGTATCGACTTATATGCTAAATAATATTTATTTCGCATGTACATCCGCTGCCCTTCTGACATGCTTCACGTTTATAAAGAAGTGTTGGTATCCGTTCTATTTATATAAGTTTCTATTTTGAACGATTTACGAAAATAAAAAAAAAACTCAAATATCAAAAGAGTCGCATCAGCAATTCACCGCCCAGAATGTAAACAAAGCTGGCTCATGCCTTGCCATATTCTTATTCATATCAAGAACCGCTATAGTGGCTCGACCCCAAGTATTCTTGAAAAAGCCAGTTCGCTCAGGCTAATGTTTGAGGTATATCCGAAAACCAAATAAAAATGCTGTTTTCGTGGTGATGTCAGATCAAACCGCCCACTCAAGATGAAAAAGGTAAAACTGACTTTATATTATTCCAGAAGTTAAGTTGCTGTTCGACTGTTGATCAGTCATTATCGTGTCCGCTATCGTGAATACCGTATTGTTATTAACATGTCCATCAATCCAATGAACGTAATAAGACTGTTGTTTCTTACATTCGAGGTAATGAACATTCCTGACAGTCCTGTTAACAATAATGAAGTGGAATTGAAAGAGAGTTTCGCGGAAATTCTGAAGGCCTCTATGGCAGAGTTCAATCAGTTAGAAATCGTCGAAGATACGACATTAGATTTTCAAGAACCGTTTAGAGATGTCATAGTAGAACCTGTCGAAGATAATGACATCGAATGGGGTCTTGGAGAATCTCCATTAAGCCCTGAAACGTGTACTGACGATGAAGAAGATTTGAGCTACGACTACAAACAAAGAGCTGTTGAGTACTGGAGAAGTGCAAAAACGAAACAAAATAGGAAAATAGAAACAGTCCAAAACCGATTTAAACTCGTTAAATCTGTGCGCCAATTAAGGCGCTGGGCTCAACAAATTAATAAAGGCGGAACTTACAAGGAAAAATTGTCGCGCATTTCTGAATATACAATCGATAATTTAAAAAGCGCCATAGAAGCAGGTCTCATTGTACACGATATCGATCTTCGGAGATGGGCATTACAAGCCCAAAAATTGATTGGGCATGAGAATTTGCGTTTCAGGGCTTCGCCAACATGGATAAAAAAGTTTAAAAAAGTTCATCGAATAACAAGTAGAAAAATAAATAAATTCGTGACAAGAAAGACTCTCGAATCAAAGGACATATTACAAAACGATGCTAATAAATTTGTCTCCGCAGTTCAATTGAAAATTGAGGAATATGGCTTGGAAAATATTTATAATTCTGATCAAAGTGGTTTCCAATTAGAAGTCCATTCAGGGCGAACGTTAACAGAAGAAGGTACAAAACAAGTAGAATGCCTTGTACAATCCGTTTCAGCGACAACCCATAGCTACACCATCCAGCCGACAATATCAGCAGCAGGAAAATTGTTGTCACCTCTTCTGATAATTTTAAAAGAGCCATCCGGGCGGTTGGGGCCAATCGTAGAACGAACCATTTTTCGACCTCCCAATGTTTTTATAAGTGTTTCAAAATCTGGCAAGGCTACATCAGGTACGTTGGTATGTAATATTCAAATATAAAAAATAGATGTGCTATTAATTTTTACATATTGATTTATAGAACATTTCAAAGTATGGCTTCAAGAAGTGTTCTTCCCAAATGTCGGTGAGAAAAGTGTGCTTTTAATAGACTCATGGAGTGGACATTGCCCTAGTGTTGTCACGGAAGTTACACCACATAACAAAGAAATTGTTACAATGATCATACCGAAAGGAACAACAGGGAATATCCAGCCACTTGATGTCTTCGGATTTAGAATTTGGAAAAATTATGTCAGACATTTTTCAGACAGTGTCATGTTACTTGATTATGATTTAAGTCTACATTTACGAAATAATATAATCAAGCTGCAATCTCTAGTACATAATCAATTATCATCTCCGAGGTACGAAAATTTATTTCGATATGCCTGGTTCAAAAGTGGGTACATAGAAGAACGACCTGAGCATTTCGAAAATCCCGTTGAATTCGCTTTTGGTATGTCATCTCAAACACAATGTGAAATTGAAGGCTGCACAAATGTGGCTGTAGTAAGATGTTCATGGTGTAAAAAGTCACTTTGTTTCAAACATTTCTTCGAAGAACATCATTACTGTTCAAAATATAATCATTAAGTTCAGGAATGATAATTGAAACGAAAATTTGAATTGGAATCTATTTTTACTACATGAAAGATTTTAGCGCCTATGTATAACCTATATATATATATTTGTGTACAGACCATGTGTATACAAAAATAAAAAATCGTGAAGCTCATGACCACCGAAGATGTAGGAGTACTCAATTTTTCATATAATTAAAAAGCCGATGTACATGCGAAATAAATATTATTTAGCATATAAGTCGATACGCAATGATAATGAGACCAATTGAATTGAATTTTATCATTTAAGTGCGTAAAATGAAATTTGAGATTTTAGGGGTGTTTTACCCGCTTAATTTTTTTTATTGGAAAAATCTAGACACATTCACTATAATTTTTTTTTGCTTTTCAAAATGTTGGTTTTTCCATTGAAATCGAATGACAATTTTTCTTTTATACAAAAAATTATGAATGTCAGGGGGTGGTTCACCCCCCTGCAGTAAGTAAGGGTGCATAAGAAGTTGAACATTATATACAGGTTATTTGACGTGAAAAACGTTTTGCAATTGGTTTCGTTACGATCGGTTGAGTGCTTCTATATGAAACACTCTACCAGATGCAAAACATGCCCAACTTTGGGGGTTGATTTCACGCCTTAAAAATAATTTTGAGCCAATAAAAATAATAGGTGGTCTTATTTTTCGATAAGCTACATTTTATAAAAAAAATATTGAAATCGGAAGGGGACAGTGCTCAAAATGAAATTTGACATTTTAAGGGTGTTTTACCCCCTTAATTTTTTTAATCTGAGAAAAACCCAAAAATACGTCAATTTTATTTTTTTTGCTCTGCAAAATGGCGTTTGTTTTATTGAAATCGGATTGCAAGTTTTTTTTATACAAAAGAATTCTGGATATTCGGGGGTGAATCATCCCCATGTAATAGGGGTGCATAAGAAGTTGAACATTATATACAGGTTATTTGACGTGAAAAACGTTTTGCAATTGGTTTCGTTACGATCGGTTAAGTGCTTCTATATGAAACACTCTACCAGATGCAAAACATGCTCAACTTTGGGGGTCGATTTCACCCCTTAAAAATAACTTTAAGCCGATAAAAAAAATTACGTGTCTCTTAATTTTCGATGGACTATAACATATATAAAAATTATCAAAATCGGAGGGGGACACCAAAGTACCTTTCCTTGTGAGTATCTTCCCACCAAGAAGCTAAAGGAGCTCGAAGTCAACGAAGAATATCTCATCTCGGACTTTCGGTCAGCCAAAACCAAGTACGGCAAGAGATACGTTGCCGATATCAAGAACGAATACTCTATATTCCTGCCACCACGAGTCGTCAAAGCATTTGATCAAGATGCTGCGGTATTCGAAAAACTGATGGAAGCTGCTCTTGATGGACATCTCTACATAAAGTACCTCGGCGGAGACTGGAACGGTGTTGAGTTTCGCCAACGTGCTGCCTAATATCTTCGTTTTCAACGAGAAAAATGTATATATATTCAAAACCATCGATGAAATGTATGTAGAGAAGGAGGAGGAGGAGGAGGAGGGGGAGAAGGAGGAGAAGTTATGCATCAATAAAAAAAAGCCTACATATATATGAAAAAAATGTTTTTTGTTTTATTTAAAGATCCCTCGTTTACATAATGCATGGTATACGTATGGCCAGCTTTTTAAAGATTTCACATTGACCATTGCACAATTGAATTTCAACTCGTTGGTATGGTGGGCGCAATTCGATGGAGTTTTCAGCAACTTCTTCAACGATGGGCAGTCGAGAGTTTCCAAATCAACGATCTCCGTCGACAAATCCAAGAAGCTCGCCAACCATAAAGACTTTTCACAGCCTTTCACGAATATGGTATGAGCGCGTTGTAAAATGATTTGAATTATTGCTTTTGCCGCGTCGTATGGTATAGTGCCAGAGTCCCACGATAATCCGTGAAAATTACGTTCCAACCAGTTGTTCGAGGTTTTATATTTCGTTGGTAGAGCATCCCAAGCATACGGCGATGCGAAGAAAAGTGTCAGAGGTTCAGCATTTTTCACGTCCGCACGAATGATTGAAATTTCCTTGAGGATGAATTCATCAATGGGTCCTTTGAAGCCTTGTAGATCGACGACAAAGTCCATCTTGACTGATGTGTAGCAGAATCACCTCGACGATTTTATACTAATTTTTTCACCCCACCACTTATGGGATTATACTCAACAATGCGATCATGTAGAATGAGACAGCATGCACATGTCTGTGCATACTGTCTCATTCTACATTATTGTAATACATGGATTGGAAGTTTATATACATGTCGTAAAGTAATGCATATTGATTTTGCTCGATATTCAAATTCAGGTTACCATAAGGATAACATTGTGAATTCAAGTATAGTTTCACATCGGTCACGTTACAATGATCGAAATGACTCACATTCTTTGTCTTATCATTTTTTCGCCCCGTTTGAAATGCAAGAATTACGTATCGCGGTTTTTCCAGCTGCGTTGAAGTCTTGACGGACCACACATGTTTAGAAGTTGCAGGCAACAATGAGTATTCATACAATTCCCGTGTACGGAAACTCATAGAAATAGGTGTGTCTTTGGCGATAAACTTTAAAAGTTGAATTTTTTGTTGATCAGCCACGGTGACGTATGGTACAAGCCATTCAATTTTCTGCAACGTGAGCTTATAATTTTCAGCGGCTGTTTATATTATCGCATTGTCATCAGTGCGCGATCGAGTCAAAATCAATTCATGCTTCGCATTCACCACCATTTTCCGATAATCTTCAGCAAAGCCCAGTAGCATACTCAACGGTATGCATACATCAAAACGACCCGCAGCATCCACGATTTGTTTTGTCTCCTCAACATCGAGCCAACCAGTGTTTTCAAGCATTGAGCTCTTAGTCGGTGAAAGAGATGTATATCCTTTAATATGAGATGTGACACCCACATTTTTATTACGATCGATTTCTATCGCATTAAGTTCATAGCGCACTTCTTCGAATAAATGACATATAGCATTGTTGACGAGACTCGTTGCAGTTAACGCTGTACCATCATTCTTCGTCAGTTTTCCACAAATTTGAATTGAACTTTTGCTTGGTAGAATTGATAAATCTTGATGCTGGATTGAAATACGTATTTCATCACTATTGTTATATGTTGACGATGCGTATGGTTGATGAGCATGAACCTCATAATGTATGATGGATTCATCGAAGATGACGGGTGTCTAAATGTTTACGATTTCTTCCTCCATTGCGCGCAACAGATGCACAACGTACAAAGTAAATGATTTCTTACACGCGTGCTCCACGAACTTTGAGACCCAAACTCTTCAAGAGTAGCAGGTTTTGGAGTGTTAGCGCTTTGAGCGTTGATCGACGACTGATTTCGCGACTCCATGATGACTTATTAATATAGCGATTGTAGACTATGCCCATTGAGATTTTATATGTAGTCGTATAGTGATGATTTCGCCGCGGAAATTTATTAAATCTCCGTCTTGATCGACAATACGAAGCTGTATATTGTCAATTACGTGAGTTGTGATTGGTAGATAAATAACACTCGATGGTACTTCGATGATTTTATAGCCTGATGGTACAGATGGGAAAAATTCGAGAACTGTATGTACTTTTCGACCGTTGATGTATGCACCGGTGGTTATGTTGCACTCGACTCGTATGACGTTCACTTTAAGAATGGATACCGGCAGATCAGATACATGTCTTTTATTGGCTTCTTATCGGCCCGGTGCAAAGCCCAGCAGAGGTTCAATCGAATTGACAGGTGTGAAACGAATAGGCTGATCACACTCGATTTCACTGCGCAGTGTATTATTATTCGGTTTAAGCTGAATTTTTATGTTTTTACGTGCTAATTCAGCTTGCAAATATTTTTCAATATCCTCAATTTCATAACTGCCCATTGGTATGGTCAACGCATGCGTTCCAACATGAAATTCATTGCAGCCGATGTCGGTATTAGGAATCGAATTGAATGTGAGCAGCTCAACAAGTCCGAGAGTATAATTTTTATCTGGTGATAATTCGATGGGTGGAAAGAATTGCGCCTCGAGAACGGAGGACGATCCAGACATGGTGATCGTTAGACTATCATCCATGATGCTTGTAAGTTTAGAACTAAACACATAGCTCTACAATCCTCATTTATATAGTACATATTTGGCTCGACGATTTAATTGGCCACAGAGAAACTTCAAACATAAATGTCCACATATTATTGTATCATATTCTTGATATTTTTTATAATTATATTTGACGCTACCAACATTAAAATAAGTCATGAGTTCGGATGGAGGTGGGAGATTGCCAAAACTGTCAAAATAGATGATTTTTCCACCAGTCTTTTTATATGCAACCCAGTGTGTGCCAGGGCCTATATTTTCATCCAAATTCGCAATTGCTGATTCTTGCTTGAGGGGTCCGCTTGCAGGTAAAGTATCACGCATGAAAACCCCACGAAAATGCCGAATTTTCATGGCTTTAGCATACTTCAGCAGATCGGCGTCGGTGAGAGGTTGACGTGGTAGCGTAATTATACGTTTTTTGACCCGATGTGAAGACCCAGACCCTGCTTGTATGGTTTCAAGTGTAAACCTTTACCCAAAGCAATGGCCTCAATTGTTTGGTTATGTCGCTTATTTTCATCCAATTCCTTTTTCGCCGCTTGAGCAGCATTTACAGCATTAACTATTGCAGCACTTCCACCAGACAATGCACCAATGGCGCTAAGGCCGACGAAGAGAGGTATGAGAAAAGGCAATAAACCCCCGGTTTTTCGGGGGACAGGTAGAACCCTAGGTGTGCGCACTTTAACGCCTTTTACACTGGCACGCGCGCCTTTCAATGCCGACATGACGACTTTACGAGGGTCATCACTACGAATCATGGCTTTCCGTGCAGCACTAATGATCTTTTTTAGACAAACACTCTTCTGCGGCTTTTTCACCACTCGCTTCATACCCAAACCAAACTTTCTTTTCGCTTTCATAATGTTTGTCACGGCCCAAGCACTTGCTCTTTCACCAAAACTAGCGTCTTTTGGGGTTACACGCTGCCAGGCTTGTTCAGCCAACATTTTATCCGCCAAATGTCTCGCTTCTAGATTATCACGATTTTTCGAATATGCAATATCGTGCACTTTGCAGGCAGCGTCCAACGGGTTTATGCCAGGATCACCACGGGCAAGACGTTTAACTAATTTTGTACCAGGTCCGCAATATTGATAGCCAGGTAGATGTAATTCTATGGGGAGATTATTTATTATACTGTTGACTAAACCTTTACCAGGTTTATCATGTACAATCATCACCATGCGGTGGCTACTACTCGACTAACCATTATTCACACTATAAAGCTGCATTTATATGATTTTTCCGACCAGTCGTTGGTGAGATGGTGTCAAAGAAACAAGGTGGTCAACTCCCCATAATAAATTTCGATGAATTTTTCGCCGGTGGTGGTGGAGCGAAGAAAGATAAGCGTCATGGGAATATACTACCTGATAGCATCCGTGCTGTGTTTTGTGGTCCATCGAATTGTGGGAAAACTAATGCTTTACTCACGCTGCTAATACACCCAAATGGTTTGAGATTTGAGAACATTTATCTATATTCCAAATCGTTGAAACAGCCGAAATACAGACTGCTCGAGCAATTACTTCAGCCGGTGAAAGGAGTTGAATATTTTTCATTCAATGAGCATGAACAAGTTGTCGCACCAAGTGATGCACGTCCAAATTCCATATTCATCTTCGACGATATAGCATGCGAAAAACAGGATAATGTGAGAGCATTTTTTTCCATGGGAAGACACGAGATCGTCGACAGTTTTATCTTTGTCAAACTTATCAAGAGACTCGGTAGAGTCTCGGGACAAGTACATTGACAGCTCTGTCGTCTGCTGGCCCGAGGCTCGCCGAGACTATACTTTCTCGAAACAAAACTTTTCGCGGTGATGGGGGTAAAATTGGCACATCATTTTGTTCGTTTTCGAAGCTCACGAGTCGTTTGAGGCCTTGAAAATTGAACTGGAGATTCATTAAGAAATTATCTTTCGAATGAGCCCAATATAGCACGATCGGTGACGTAAATGCTGAGAAAAAACTTTGCACGGGCTCAAAATCACGCAAAAGTCACCTACACATTCAAGAATCAGACGTGTCTGTATACAACACCAAAGCCGGCTGAAAGTGTCTCTCGAGTTTCTGATTGGTTCATTCTGACGACACCCATATATATATAACACTATCAAAGGCCTCATGTCCTCGCGGCTAACTTCACGGAGCTGTCGCAGACCGACGTCACATGAGACTTCCTCCACCTCGTCGCTATATATATATATACCGAACCGCGGAAAGTTTGACAGGTCGAGTGTTGTTATTATCTCTGAATAAAACGATTCACCGTGGTGGGAGTAAAAACTGAAATTCATTTTCTTTAATTACGAAGCTCAGGAGGCATATGATGATTTGAAAATTGAACTGGAGATTTATTACGAAAAAATACTTCGATTGAGCCTTAAATCAGCACGATTAATGCCGTATTTGCTGAGAAAAAACTTTGCACAGGCTCAAGATTATGCTGACATCGAAGTATTGGCATGTCTGTATACGGCACAATGAAAGGCCTCTTGACGCCTTCCGAGCTTGTGATTGGCCATTCCGTTTCATCTTTCTCTACCTATACCACGCAAAGTCTGAACGGAGTTTTCGAAGTGAGAATGAGTGCTTATACGTGAGACGTGTTTGTGGATAAATTCGGGAAAAAAATTATTTCGCGATCTGTGAATAAATAAATAGTTCGAAGTACCCATACCGCGGAAAGTCTGAACGGAGTTTTCAAAGTGAGAAGTTCTTATGCGGGACGTGTTGTGGATAAATTCGGGAAAAAAAATTATTTCGCGATCTATAAATAAATTTATTCACAAATCGCGAAATAATTTTGGATCGTACGCGTACGATCCAAAAATGATTTCTTTAATATAAATTCAATGACAGCAATTTAGAGTTTCATTCAAATTCACGTATTTTTTATTTTTTTCCCCCTTTCAATCGCGACTAATTAGAATCTCGTGGCTTAAACAGTATTGAAAATATTAATCTTTTTTCACGAACATTTGTGAGGTTATAAATATCGAGGTTAGGTTCAATCGACTCTTGGTTACAGCAATAATAAGAAAGTGATGGTGTGAAAATAGTGAAGTGCTTTTAATCAACTTTCGAACAGTGCTGAAATGAATGTACATTCTTTTATTATTGTTAACCCTGCAGTTTTTATTTTCCACACTTAACTCTTCGACGGAATTTCTCTTTCGCGATTAAATGTTCCTCGTATAAGATTTCTTGAGAAATCGTTCTTTTCGTTTCTTTGATAAATATGAAATAGTGTACGTTGAACTGTTAATCATGATTGGTGTGAATCGATGTAAATTTGGAAAAGGAACTCTATAAAACTAATAATGAGTGTCAAAAAAATGTATATGGCAAAGATTGTTATTATCATGCCGAGTTTTGAGCAGTGTTTAATAAATATTTTTTTTTAACTGTACACCGTTGACAATTTATTTTATTGGTCCCTTTCCTCTTTATTATAAAATGTTCCTCGCTGGCCATAATAAGATTTGTACATCATAAAATGTTCCTTGCATGATAATTGTTGGTCCATTCCAAAAGATTTTCGACGTCGTTTTTCTATCCAAAATATGGTGTAGAATCATCTCGCGTTTGATGTATTAATAGACAAATACACTGTCAACCTGCATTTGGATATATATGGATGCATCTGGATGATAACCGTAGTAAGTAATGATATATCTTTATGTCAATATGGCTCGTATAATATATCTTTATGTCAAAAGACTATGGCGGTATATACTCCATATCCTATCAAAATTTGTATCTTTGGATTGCAACGAATGCCTATAGACTCTGGAAATTCTGTGAAGTGACAAATGTACCAAGTATTTCCACTTTTTGGCTCCGATCGTAGCATTATGAATTGAACATTTTGTTATGAAAATTCTTCGGTTGCTCATTTGTCAATGGGATCAAAAATATTGTCTTCGGAACACCGTGGATATATGCAAAATTTCAGAATTTTGTTTGGCTCAATATGCTCTATATTTTTTCACATCCCCGCTTTAATTGTAGCATAATGAATTTTAAAAAATTGTTTCAGAAAGTCTTCCGATGTGTTTTTTCTGACATTATCAAAATTTATATCTTTGGATTGCAACGAATGCCTACAAACTTCAGAAATTGTGTGAAGCGACAAATGTACCAAGTATTTCTACTTTTTGCCTCCGATTTTAGCATTATGAATTGAACTTTTGTTATGAAAATTCTTCGGTTGCTCATTTGTCAATGGGATCAAAATTATTGTCTTCGGAACGCCATGAATATATGCAAAATTTTAGAATTTTGTATGGCTCAATATGCGCTCTATTTTTTCACTTCACCACTTTAGTTGTAACATTATGAATTTTGAAAAATTGTTTCAGGAAGTCTTCCGATGTCCTTTAACTGATATTATCAAAATTTGTATAATTGAATTGCAATGGATACCTACAGCCTTTGAAAATTCTGTAAAGCGACAGATGTGCCAAGTATTTTCCCTTTTGCTCATTTGTCGATGGATTAAGAATTGCTGCCTTCAGAATGTCATGCATACATGCAAAATTTCAGAATTTTGTTGGGCCCAATGTGCGCTACATTTTTTCAATTCCCTAATTTAGTTGTAGTATAATGAATTTTGAAAAATTGTTTCAGAAAGTCTTCTGATATTTTTTTACTGATATTATCAAAATTTGTATCATTGGATTGCAACGGATACCTACAGACGTTGGGAATTCTGTAAAGCAACAAATGTACCAAGTATTTCCACTTTGTGGCTCCGATTGTGGCATTAAGAATTAAAAATTTTGTTATGAAAATTCTGCGGTTGCTCATTTGTCAATGGAATCAAAATTATTGTCTTCGGAATGCCATGAATATATGCAAAATTTCAAAATTTCATTCGGCTCTATTGAGCTATTTAACGTTTATTAAAATTGCTCATTCAAGTAAAAATCAAATAAAAAGTTATGGACCGGACAAGTACTTTGTGCGTATACGCTCAACGTACGGTGGTGAACGTTCATCAAATTATTACCAATCAAACAAAACTGTGCTATCATGTACGAACATAAATTAAAGCCTTTTTTTAACATTACAAAAATACGGGATCTTATGCGAAACTTCCTGTTCCTGCGTTTGTGTGTCGAGTTTTCGACTGGTTTCTGAATGTTTTTCGTTGTTTTAGCCACGGCGCAGGCAATGTTGTTTCATTAGGTCATATAAGTAAATACTATTTGGCAACATTGGTCGCGCCATAGCCAAAACAAAAGTAGCTACTCGACTTAGGAGATCCTAGAAGCAATGCACCAACTGCATGCCCTACGTTGCCGGTACTTCCATATTGATATCTTCTCAGTCACCAAAGAAATACTTGTCCTAGTACCGATATCAAAAATTTTACTGCTGCACGTAACTTAGATGTCCATCTCTTTTCATTTTTTTTTAGACTTTTGATACTTCTTACACACCAATTATAAGTGGCATTTTTCTCATCTTGATAATGCTGATTTTTTAATGTTTTGATTCTTGTGTTGTTCTGTGGAAATAAATTCAAAGTAACATTTATTGTGAAGTCTGGTTTTTTGGCCGGATATTTTGTGATCTATATGGTTGGTTTCCCTCCGGGATATGAATAAAATTAGTAAACATTAAAAAAAAAAAAATTAAGTGGGGTTTTGGACTTTTTGTGATATCATAGGGAAACGAAGGACCACCAATGTACTTGTCCAGGTTTTTTTCCCCGGGAGGGGATTTTTGCTATTTGTACCCGTATCCCGAAACATCTCGTAAGAGATAATGCAAATTTTTTGGTCCTATTCAAACAGGATGATATGAACCTTAAACATGTGTATAATGACCATGTGAATACCGATATGACATATACATGCTTTAAAAATATGTGTGTAGAGTGTTGGAAGTCCGACAAGTATGGGTTTATTACTATTGACAAGGATAGTGAAATAAATACCGGTAGATATAGAAGAGGATTTGATTCGTTCCTAACTGTCGATGATAAATGATTGCTCATCCTGATATGAGAGACGGTTTGAGGTCTGACTTACTTGCGTCAACATGAAGAGCAAAGAACTTTTGAGGGAACAGAATGTGCTGTGTGACCTTGCCAAGGCAAGTGATGCAATTAGAAGAAAGCATCGAATGTTAAAAAGTGATCGTGATACTGCACAGCAGAAAATGCAAGATGTGTTTAAACCAATCGTTGGACTGTTAGAGGAGCTGGTTTCATACAAAAAGAACCTGAAACATGAAATTAAGGATGAAAGAGTGAATATTAAGAAGGAGAAGGAAGAGGAGCATCGAAATATTGAAGAAAGTGAAACTAATACGCTTCAGGACATTTTTTTTTATGGGACTCTCGATAAAACAGTTATAGATCAACATGGGGGCGATAATGTTGAGGATGATGAATGGATGTCGCCTGATGATGATGAACAATTAATTGGAGATGTTGATGAATTAATACATGAATATGAGGAACTGCTGCGTAGCGATAAAAAAACAACCCTCGATGTCTCATATGGAGTGCGAAACCTTGCCGGCAATAAATTAATGATTGGCGATTCACACATAGAATTCAAATCTGATCATATTATTGTGGGGGATAAAAAGTATCCGAAAACTGTTGGATTGATTGAGTTGTTGTTTAAAAAACTGCCCAAGTTTGAATATTTCACACCAAACGATTTGGAGAATTATGGGAAAATTGTCATTGCTACGAATGCTCATAAAAAATATTATCGACATGATGGTGCAATACGTAGGAATACTAGTTATAAATTAAAAAATTATATATCTAAAATGCTTGGGAAACACGATGGACATAAAGGTGGTTGTGGTGTGCCCACGTATAAGGTGGCACGAAAAAATACCTCTTTCGACTATGTTTATTGGGATGATCCGAATGAACTAGTGGATCGTCTTCGTCTACTACTCGCATCACAATGTGCCGGGAATTCCTCCCATTCCAACGAAATTATATCAATTATTGAGGAATTACGTGAAGCTAAAATCATTTATTAACATGTGCGAGCTCTTTTTTTTCACGCATTCACAACATGACCGTCGATGTGTTCGAACGCCAATTGAATAGAGGAGGTGCGGGTCCTCCCGGTAAACCAGGTGCTGGATTTAAGACTACAGCAGACGGTGATTATGATTTGGAAGGAAAACGGCTGGTCAATGTTGGTTTGCCTATAAAAGATGATGATGCTGTAAACCTCCGCTCATTTATCGGTGGGACTAATCATAACACGGTCTTACTACGTGATTCAACGAAACAATTTTTTGAATCGAATATAACGGCTCTTGAAAAGAGTGTAAAAGTTGATCTCACCAACCTCCGTGCTGACATAGACAATTTGAAAAGTGCGATCAAGGATCTCAACGGTGACGTCAGACTTTTAAAAGATGTCAAAACCGGTGAGAAGCGGAAAAAGCCTTCAAACAACTATATTCAATCTATGATGAAAAGCGTTGCGGGGGAGAAATAATGAGTGAAAAGAAACGTGCTGTGGTGGAGGAGTTGCATAAGCCAGCTCGGCGAAACTATCCACGTCGACATGTGGATATACGTGGCCTGGATGAGACGTGGCAAGCTGATCTTGTAGATATGTCTGCATATGCACAACACAACTCCAAGCATAAATTTCTCCTCACCTTCATCGATATATTTTCAAAATTCGCCTGGGCCAAACCATTGAAGAGTAAGAGTGGGAAAAATGTCACCACTGCAATGAAGTCAATTCTCAGCAGTGGACGCGTACCGAAAAACCTCCACGTCGATCGAGGAAAAGAGTTTTATAATACAGACTTTAAGGCTTTGATGAAAAAGTTTAATATACATTTGTATTCTACATATAGCAATTTAAAAGCATCAATTTGTGAGCGCTTCAATCGTACACTTAAGAATAAAATGTGGATTCAATTCAGTTTTCGCGGAAGCTGGAAATGGATCGATATTCTCGATATGTTAATTGCGAAATATAATGATACTGTGCATCATACTAGTAAAATGAAGCCGAAAGATGTTAATGCTACGAATGAAACACAAATATTGCGTGATGTTTTCAATAGAACTGAGGTGGGAAAACGAGCGAAATTTAAAATTGGCGATAAAGTGCGCATTAGTAAATTTAAGAATGTATTTGAAAAAGGTTATACCCAAAACTGGACAACGGAAATTTTCACAATATGTCGCGTGAGAAAAACTAAGCCTGTTACGTATAATATAAAAGATTACCAAGATGAGCCCATTGCAGGTGGCTTCTACGAGCAAGAGCTACTTCGAGTTAAATATCCCAACATTTATCTCATTGAAAAAGTATTGAAGAAGCGTGGTAGTCAGCTGCTTGTAAAATGGATAGGTTTCGACAATACTCACAATAGTTGGATGAGCAAAGATGATTTGTAAACAATAAAGAAGAAGAAGAAATGTGAAAAGGACTCGTTGATTTTCCTATGGTCCCCCTCCAATTCTCATACCCATAATTTACCCCCGATATTCCGCTCGAACTGGTCAACTCCATCCCTCTACATCAACATAAGGTCTAGGAAAGCAGGTAGAATGCGAAAAGGACACTTAACCTTTTGAAATGGGTTTTTATTACACAAAAATGTACAATATTAGAAAAACATTCTCTCTCTCTCTCTCTCTCTCTCTCTCTCTCTCTCTCTCTCTCTCTTTCTCTTTCACTCAAACTGACAATCAGTTATTTTACTTGTTTTTAGTTAGCGATCTTGTGGTGACCCCATGGTAACGTTTCTACCGTTCCAGGTATAATGTAGCGCTTGTCATCATCTGGGTTTAGAGAAACTTCCGTTTCTGAAATAGTATATACTTGATGTAATGTTGAACGAATTACTGATTGACAACGCTCCTCTACACTCTTTTCGTTTAAACATTTTACAAAATCGTTGAAGGTTATAGTTTTTGCAACAACATTACTCTTTACACCCTTAACTTTTTTCACATCCTCTTTTCCCTCGACACGCGTGGCATACATTTTTGACCTGAGTCCCACAAACTCGGTCATAACGGATCCATTATTCTCATCCTTCATGAGACCCGGGATTTTTTTGTTGACAAGTGGAATATTGTATAGATTATCAATGGGATAGTCACTCGTATCAAATTTAACAAGATTTTCCTTTATGTCTCGGTAAACATCGTCACACTCAATATGATATATTAAACTATCGGTATCTGTATACATCACTGTACATTCATCCCCATACATTGGAGTCATAAACTCATGATGAAACTCATACAAGCAGGTTTTTGATAAGTCAAGAATGGACATACCGACATATATAGGTTTGTCAAATTTCACCTCGAGCTTACGCAATTCGACGGCTATTAAGTCTTCTGCAAAAATGCTGCGACTGTGAAAATTTGGTTTTGCTATCATCGCTTCCGCTCCATGTCTACCACTCCATTCAGACAACAATTTAACAATTTTACGTTCGCGCACATCTTCCATTGTTTTACCGAAAACTGCGTTGTTCATTAATTTATACATAGTTTTGTCAAAATCGTTTGTCGCACGCGTTCTCAACTGCGTATTGAGTTCAATGTAACTGGCCAACCATGAAGATTCAGTGAATTGTAATATTCTATGTATTTTCTTGAGTTTGAGGCCATGACTTAGACAATGTTGTAGAGTTCGATAGTGAATGACATAGCGTTCTTTGTCGAAAACGGTTGCAAGCAACTTTTCTTGCCGCTTACCCGGGGGTTTACCATATTCTGGACAAAAAGGTAAGTCTTTATGTTTATCATGCAAGTGCGTGGGATACTCCAAATCAACTTCAAGTATGTAACCTTTCGTTGGATCTGGAAAGTTTATATCGAAATTCGAGACGTCTTCGAGAAACTCGAAATCGCGATATGGTAATGCTTTTTTCATCGAGCATCCATATAGATTATTCACATCATAGTACATCAAGTATGTTGAGGCTTGCGATGGATCGAACGACTCTATATATTTATTGTTCGCACGTGCATATCTCTTTGAACATTGACTTAAACCCCCGCGTATACCCCTCTCAATGAATAACACCATATCAATGTCGGTAAGCAATTCAAATTTGATCCCAGTATATTTAAGCATAGCATCCCAGGTGTACCCAGGGAGAGTAAAATAATATGCAGGGTCAAGACTATAACTTTGTTGACAACTATCTCGAAAATTTTCGAAAATGTCCGCCAACAAAAGTACATCCGTTTTCAAATAAAGATCGCTATATTCCCCCAGCGTTTGAGTTGAAAACCGCTCCCAAACTGTTTGTGCATGTTCATACTCACTTTCAGAAATTGTCGTGTCTGTTAAGGAGCTGTAAAAAGCATCTCGAGGTGGGAGTTGTGTATCGTTTAATTTATCAAAACTGTCGATGTATTCGTAGGGAAAGACTCCTTTTCGAGTTAATAAAGCAAAATCATCGTTTGAGATATTTGGAAATTGTGATTTTAAAATTGCCAGTTTTTCCGTCAACAAAAGTGATGCCAACTTATCAAGTCCGGAATTCAAAAATTTTAATGAATCGATAAAGCGGAGTTTTATTTGTTTTTTGTAGTCATTCGAAGAAGATTTAACTGTCTTTGAGAAAGAAATGTATTTTTCTTTTGTTAAAGGAAGCAAATCAGTTTTCCCCTCAAAAGCTGTGGCTACTTCCTTTATTATAAAATGTGCGTCATAACCTGCTTTTTTCAACATTATTTCCCTTGGCAATTGGATGTAACACCCTGCGCACATTGGGTTATATTTATTAATGTTTACAGTCAGATTTGTTATTGAAACCAATGTCCACCCACTATCACGTTCTTGGAACTCATCGACTGATGTTAACGTTGGCTCAACCACTCGCTCTTCATACCACTCTTTTAAATCCGAGGTTTGAAAAAGTTCTACATTGGCCGTATTGATACTTTTATGAGCGCGCTGATCACCCGTAGCAAACTCGGCATTGAACTCCGTATTCACTTTGACACTATTATATTTATTGATAGAGTCCTTCACTCGCTTTTCAACTAATTCATACGCATCTTGTAAGAACTGGCGCGGTATGATGTAATTTCGATTAATTACGGCACCGGTCACTACGCGATTCGCGAATGCTGTATCAATTTCCCTCCATATTAATCCTCGATTGTCCAATCCTGCCCCCGTATGTCTAAACCGTATACGTGTTACTTCCAGTAATCCTTCTAAACGTATTATTTTTGCAGTTATTGAGTGTTGATATCCACTGCTCAACCGAGGGCGTTTATTAGGTGAAACTTGCTCTTCCAACGTTTTGATAAATGCAACGCATTGTTTTTCCCACAAATCGTATTCTTCCACTGACTGTAATAAAGCTATTTGTTCCCGCAGCAATTTTTCCACATCAATGTCGTTAATGTGAGACATGGTGATTGGGGAAAAGAAAAAAAATGGATGAATTACGTTGTTGACTCGAAGACGATCCATTTTAAAATGTGAAAAAACTTAAAAAAATCGTTCTAATAAAATTACCATGATCTCTCTTATATACATTTTCCAAGCGATGCACATTTTTGATAGTAGGTGGGGGTTGTATGTATAAGTATAGGCTGGGAAGATATATACGAAGAGATGTAAATTTATCGAGTGGCATTTTTTTTTCATGTTACCACAAAATGTGGCATGAAAAAAAAATGTGACATGAAAAAAAGCGGCCTCTTCTTTTTTCTTTCACAAAGTGGACTGTTTTCTTTCGTTGCAAGGGGTGTACGTGAGAACTGCATATATGCTGATGAAAATCTATCAGTCAGCATTTCCTTTTTATATCGCTAATGTAGACATACCTAGGTCAAGAAAAAAATGCGTGTGGGCGCCCCGTTTGAGTAAAGATTCTAGGAGGACACATTTTTTGAGAAATAATAGCTCAATCATTGGGGGAAAAAGAACGCGGGTGCCTGTAGATTATATCATAAAACGAGTCGTTCCACGTCTCCTAAAGAAATAAATTTAATTATGAATGGTATTTCACGGATATTTTTTGTAATTTTTGATAGTAGGTGGGCTTGTATGTAAAAGTATAGGCTGGGAAGATGTAGACGAAGAGATGTCAATTTATCGATAGGCATTTTCTTTTTTTCATGTTACCACAAAATGCGGCATGAAAAAAAATGTGGCATGAAAAATGCGGCCTCTTCTTTTTTTCTTTCACAAAGTGGGTTTTTTTCTTTCGATGCAAGGGGTGTAAGAGAGAACTGCATATGTGGCGATGAAAAATCTATTAGTCGGCATTTCCTTTTTTTTCGTATCGCTAATGTAGACATACCTAGGTCGAGAAAAATGCGGGTGGGCACCCCGTTTGAGTAAAGATTCTAGGAGGACACATTTTTGAGAAACAATATCTCAATCATTGGGGAAAAAGAACGCCGGTGTCTGTAGATTATATCATGGAAAAAAGTCGTTCCACGTCTCCTAAAGACCCGAAAATTAAAATTATGAATGGTATGTCATGGATATTCTGCAACATCCGAAAAACGTTCGCTCTGGGGTAATAAAGCCTTTTTTTATTACTACCGCACAGGTTATTGCACGTCCATAGCAATAAAAAAAAAGTACTTTCCTCGGTAGCCATTCACAAAAAAATGTCTACTTTTGGGAAAATTAAGGTAAAAGTTTCCTACTTTTTTTTTTTGGGTGGAGAAAATCGTTGGAGAGGATGCAATGGTTGCGAATGGATGAAGTGCTGAAAATAACTCCTACTCTTTTTTTTTCTTCCTATGAAGGTTTTAAAAGGGTATTGTTCGCACGACCAAAAATCAGTCGTCACAAAACAATCACTGACTTTATTACCAGTTCGTTGGTAGCCAAATTCTATTTTTAAGTTTAAAATAATGGTTGGAAACCGGGGATTGTGCGGAAGTGAAATCGACATCGAAATCGTCGACCTTACAATCGACGATAACGAAGTGTGTGGTGACGGTAATAAGATTATTGAAGTTATTGACATCTCCGACGACAAGAATGTGATTGAAGGTGTTAACATTGACGCCATGGAAATCGGTGATGAAATCCGTGGTGAATTCGTTGATGAAATCGCGAACGAACGTGAACGTGAACGTGAAGAGGAAAATATCCTCGAGGATGAAATGGAAGACGATTTCGCGTATTATGGACGGGACGCTGAGTTTGAGGATATCGAGTCTGAGGAGGCGATTTCATCAGATGACGGCTGTAATTCAGACTGCATGGATGATGAATTCGAATACACTTCTCGAGTTCTTCCGCGACCTGTGGCCCTTGCCATAACGCCGACAACGCGGCTGTGTAGGATACAATCCTACCATGTCGATCGCGTGGGCTATCGGGTTCGCACCGATTGTTTCGTGCGAAATCCTGAGGTTTATGGCCGTGTGACAGCGTGCTTTCAACATGAGGTGGGGCGGTACGAGGATCTCGATGATTTCTGGTGCGGAAACTGCAATAGGTCGCTATCAGTGTTCATCGCTTACAACACATGTGGCGTGTGTAAAAAATAATGGTAAGTAATATATTTTTTTTTCATTTCAACATTTTTTCAATTAAAAAGCGTAAAAAAAATATAAAATGGGTGTTTTTTTTCTGTTTCAGATGACGGGAAAAAAACAAAAAATTGTAATATTTAAAAAAAAATTTAATTAACCCATTAACGCCGAAGAATCGTGTTTTTTTTCTCATTTTCAAGCTAGATTCTTATCATCGAAAAAAAATCATTTGCAAATAAAAAATATGTTCCCTTATACTTTCGAGTGTCCTCTTTCCGAATCCGGAGTCAAAATTGAATTATGTCCATTAGAAAAAAAAATATGGCCGTTTTTAAACAAAAAAAACCGAAAAAATCGAAGACATTTTTTTTTTCAATATCTTTTTCTCATTGAAGACGCGCGAGGACCCCCCCTTTTTCTTCAACCATGAGTGCACAAAATAGTTGTAGTTTAAGAATATATTTTTTTAATTTGTCGACATTGACATTTTCACCCCCAAAATGGCGCTTTTCATCCCTTCAGCAGGAAGACAATTTTCACTCTCGGTGCCCGACAAAAAAAATATTCAAATCTTAACGAAAATTGGTATCCCGGGGTTTTCAAGGTTGCTGATTACGATTCCGCCCTCAAAATTCGAAAATTCAGAATGGCGGATCCAATATGGCGGACCCAAATTCAAAAACTTACTTGAATCGGATGAAATGTGGCACTCGGGGGTTTTCGAGGTCGCTGATTACAAATCTGCCCTCAAAATTCGAAAATTCAAAATGGCGGATCCAATATGGCGGACCCGAATTCAAAAACTTACTTGAATCGGATGAAATGTGGCACTCGGGGGTTTTCGAGGTCCTTGATAACGAATCTGGCATCATCATTTCAAAATTCAAAATTGCGGATGCAATATGGCGGACACCTTCCCATTAACGCCCAGTTATTATCTAACGTTTATTGAAGAATTGACAACTTTATATAAATGTAAATAATAATCATGCAATTGATTCACATTTTATGATCATATATTATATTTTTCATGTGTCGAATAAAAATTGACGTTGCAGAGGCTGAGAAATCTCCGATTTTCTTACATTTCATCTTGTTTTTGTTTATACGGGTCATCATTGAATATTATCCCTGATACAAATATATTTATTAACCATGAATATTTCTGTCTGCAAATAAGTTTTGTATATGCCTATCACATCTTTTTTCAATTTTTCACGTTTGTGGAGTGCGGATCGTTCACATTGCTAA
The DNA here is from genome assembly GCA_963989365.1 of Rhimphoctona megacephalus. Lineage (NCBI taxonomy): Eukaryota > Metazoa > Arthropoda > Insecta > Hymenoptera > Ichneumonidae > Rhimphoctona > Rhimphoctona megacephalus. Next base: position 3,731,645 of record OZ022423.1, read on the forward strand.
TGATATTTTATTTTTTGTAAAAAATATTAGCTCAGAATTTTTGTGTTCATTTTAGGTCTGCCAATATTCCTTATCTGAATAATTTGGTTTCTATTTTCGTAGAACTTGTCTTGAGACTAAATCGAACTCACTTATATACCTAAATTTCAGCTCAGTACCTCAACAAAATTTATTCATAAAATATTGTTTTATCATCTTTATTGCTCCTGAGTGAATTCAGTTCTTCGATAATTTTTATCTCATCGGCAGCGTGAGCATATTGACAATATTACCATTATGTCTCGAAAACGACCAAGGCAATCTATTCCTTCTCATGTAGAGTTTGAAATGGATACTTCTGACGATAATTGTGACGAGCTCGTCGCGATTCCGAATCCAGACAATTCTGGTTGTTCTAGTGATTCCGATTCTGATTTTGAATCTAACGATCACCTTTCGAGTATCACTTATAAACAAGCATCGGAAAATTACACAGATAATCAATGTAAATTGGAAGGAGATCACCAATATAAGTGGATGGTTGGTGAAAAGAGCTACCCGAATGAGACTGAAGACAAATTATTACTAACTGACGGTGTAAAAAAAAGTATTCAAAAAAGTGAGCCGATACAACTGTTTGAAAAGTTTTTCTGCATGGAAATGAAAACATACATTATTGACTCATGTAAAGAGAATGGGTTTGAATTGCAGTTGGATGATTTGAATACTTTCATTGGCATCATCATTGTAAGCTCGTTCAATAAAAGAAAATCTCAAAGAGACTATTGGTCATCTGATCCCTTCTTATTATGTGAGGTGGTTTCTTCTGCAATGCAACGCGATACATTTGAGAAAATCAAATCAGAATTAAAGTATTCGATGCCTAAAGACAATGATCCCAGTGATAAGGCATGGCGCGTTCGTAAATTACTACAATTATTTCAGAGAAATATTCGTCAGTTTGGCTTGTGGAAGACTGCGTTATCTGTTGACGAAATGATGGCCAAATCATATGCAAGAACATCGCTAAAACAGTTTATCCGGGGAAAACCCATACGATTCGGACTAAAATTTTGGGGTCTTTGCACCGCCGATGGATACCTGTTGAATCTCGATTTATATTGTAGAAAAAATTCATCAATTGGAGATAAATTGGGTAAATGTGCTCTAGGTTCTCGTGTAGTGATGCAATTATTGGATCCATTTCTCAAATCTATCCCTCCTAAGAAGATATCTCAGTTCCATCTTTATTGCGATAATTTTTTTACGAATTTCGATCTCCTAGTACATTTGAAAAAGTTAGGTTTACAATGTACAGGAACTATAAGAGAAAATCGAGTCAAAGAAAAAAATGTAATCGACAAAAAGTCTCCACGAGGTACGTATGTTGTAAAGCATGATCAAAACAGCGGAATAAACTACATAACTATCGTAGACTCGAAACCAGTTTCGATCGCTTCTACCGCTGCAGGGGTGACTCCTCTATTACCGTCTAAGAGATTTAGCTCGAGTGCACATTCAAAAATTGAGATTCCGTTTCCACAAGCATTTCATCTCTACGATAAATTCATGGGCGGAGTAGACGTTCACGATGGACATTGCAACAACTTGCTTCCAAGTATCCGTTCAAAAAAATGGACATGGGTCGTCTTTATTAGATTTATACAGGCCGCCATTGTGAACTCAGTCGTGATTTTCAACGCAACTGGAGATGAAACAAAAAAAATTGGTTCAAAGCAATTCGCAATTTCTATTGCTAAATATTACTTAGAGAGGGGAAAACTAAAACGGAACAAAGCACACGATACTTTCCGTCACAGCAAACAAGCTCGTTGTTCAATCTGTCCAATAAGAACATATACGTACTGTAAGGACTGTAATGCTTACTTATGTAGTGCTTGTATGAAAGCGAAACACGTAATCAGGCTTCGGGGATAAGCAAAGGGCGCATTTACAACCAAGCACCCCAAAAAGTGAGAGGCAAGGGGACTCACTCGAATCAAGCACCGCAAACAGTGAGAGGCAAGGGGAGTCGCTCGAATCAAGCACCCCAAAAAGTGAGAGGCAAGGGGACTCACTCGAATCAAGCACCCCAAAAAGTGAGAGGCAAGGGGACTCACTCGAATCAAGCACCCCAAAAAGTGAGAGGCAAGGGGACTCACTCAAATCAAGCACCCCAAAAAGTGAGAGGCAAGGGGACTCACTCGAATCAAGCACCCCAAAAAGTGAGAGGCAAGGGGACTCACTCAAATCAAGCACCCCAAAGGAGAAAGGATTTCTACCACGTCCATGTCGTTTTCTCTGGGTAATGCTCTTAAGTAATTCTCTGGGTAATACTCTTAAGTAGAATAAGGAATTATAAGTTTATCCGTTGAGTAATGCGGAGTGATGAATTTCTATAAATTTGTCAATTTGTCAATATATAAAGTTGTCAATTCTTCAATAAACGTTAGATAATAACTGGGTGTTAACGGGAAGGTGTCCGCCATATTGCATCCGCCATTTTGAGTTTTGAAATGATGATGCCAGATTCGTTATCAAGGACCTCGAAAACCCCCGAGTGCCACATTTCATCCGATTCATACAGTTTTTGAATTTAGGTCCGCCATATTGGATCCGCCATTTTGAATTTTCGAATTTTGAGGGCAGATTTGTAATCAGCGACCTCGAAAACCCCCGAGTGCCACATTTCATCCGATTCAAGTAAGTTTTTGAATTCGGGTCCGCCATATTGGATCCGCCATTTTGAATTTTCGAATTTTGAGGGCAGATTTGTAATCAGCGACCTCGAAAACCCCCGAGTGCCACATTTCATCCGATTCAAGTAAGTTTTTGAATTTGGGTCCGCCATATTGGATCCGCCATTCCGAATTTTCGAATTTTGAGGGCGGAATCGTAATCAGCGACCTTGAAAACCCAGGGATACCAATTTTCGTTAAGATTTGAATATTTTTTTTGTCGGGCACCGAGAGTGAAAATTGTCTTCCTGCTGAAGGGATGAAAAGCGCCATTTTGGGGGTGAAAATGTCAATGTCGACAAATTAAAAAAATATATTCTTAAACTACAACTATTTTGTGCACTCATGGTTGAAGAAAAAGGGGGGGTCCTCGCGCGTCTTCAATGAGAAAAAAAATATTGAAAAAAAAAATGTCTTCGATTTTTTCGGTTTTTTTTGTTTAAAAACGGCCATATTTTTTTTCTAATGGACAAAACTCAATTTTGACTCTGGATTCGGAAAGGGGACACTCGAAAGTACAAGGGAACATATTTTTTATTTACAAATGATTTTTTTTCGATGATAAGAATCTAGCTTGAAAATGAGAAAAAAAAACACGATTCTTCGGCGTTAATGGGTTAAAATATTTTTTTTATTTACAAGGAAACCTTCCCAGGTGTACCCCGCCGATTTTGTTCCGCTTGGAGTATGTTATTCTACATTGAAATCTAAGAGATACCTATTTTTTCTTTTTTGCGGAAACTCATATTTAAGGGGTGAAACACACCCCTAAAGTTGAGGTCTCCTAGGGGAGGTTGTTCAGTTCCATATATATGCAGACAAGGGGGCAAAATCAAACCAATTGCATTCAATGCTTCATAAAAAGTTATGACTACTCGATTTTTTTCAGCCCTGAGGGGGTGAATAAGCCGAAGTTATAGGGGTTGAAAATTAAAAAAACGTTATAACAAATAGAATATGCTCGATATGGAAGTGAAAAAAATTGCATAATTAACAGTTTCAAAAGTTAAGACATACATGTTTTTGCATTTTTTGAAAAAATGCATCCTTAAGGGTGTACTACCCTTACATCCGAATACCTTTAATTTCTGTAGATATGTATTTTTTTAAATATCTATCTGCTAGAAAATATTCTTTTGGATATAGAACATATCGTGAAATTGTTTAAAAAGATTGTTATCAACATAAAAAAAAATCCCTTGAAAATAATCGATAGATTATAAGAATCGATAGAACATATGATTCTGGCATTACAGATAATGAAAATTCTTTTCTTGAGAGATCGAAAAGTAGCTTTTTTCGCGATTTTGTTTCAACCGAGTTTTTGATGTTTCATTAAATCACTCTTAAAGAATAGAGGATGAATTCTTAATGTTATTTTCATTTTTTACACTGTTTTTTTTATATCATTGAAAATGTCCTATAAAAAAATGATGTGCACGATTCTAGCCGTAATTATTGTCTGAAACAAAATTTTAAAAAGATTATTAATTTGCATCTGTGTCACTATTTTGCTATGGAGGGTTTATTTTTATTTTTATTTCTTTATTTTTTATTATCAAAAAACTGTTGAAAAAATAGGCTAAATTCGTTCTCGTTTTGTTAGAGAAAAAGAAGTTTGTTATACACGTGATGTTTGTTGTTACAATCACGTAGCAGTAAATGAACTGATATGTTTTATCATTTCGAACCTTACTTTGTATGTGTTCGTTAGCCCTGCTTATTAGCTATCTAATTCTTCGAGTTGATATTCTATTTCACCTATCATTGAAAGAAGTTTCAAAATACGTTGATAAGAAATATATAACTGTTATCTGCCTCTGCCTCTCTTATTTAACATATGATGGCCTGTGCTACGCTTATAAGTCGCGTTCTTCAGAAATTGCTTCAATTCGATAAGTGCGAGTTAGAAGGAATTTATCTCGTGATAAAATAATATCAACAATCAAAGGCGTGTATAGCTCTGTGTTTTGTTTGCAATCAAAAGTTATTAAAAGTTCCATAAGTTAAGAAATCAAGTGTATTTATTATCAAAAATGGAAGTGAATCCGCTTAATGTGATACGATTAGTTTTGGCACATTTTCAAGCCCTAAATATACCTGAAAGCCCTATAAATAATGGTGAAATACAATTAAAAGAAAGCATTGAAAATATATTAACGAATGCTATGCAAGATTACATGGGCGTCGAAACAATCGTAGAAGATTCATTATATTTCCAAGAACCTTACAAAGATTGGGATATGAAAATAGTAGAAGACGAAGAATGGGGATCGGCAATCAATGATCCGGTACTACCTCCTGATGTTTGTACTACTGATGATGAATCTGTTTCGTACGAGTATAAATCGAGGGCAGTCAACTATTGGAGAAGTGGCAAAACTAAAAATTTGAGCCTATCAAGCGTTAAACAAAAATTTAGAGAAGTACAGTTAGTGACTCAATTAGAAAGATGGGCTAAATATTTAAATAAAGGTGGAACTTATAAAGAAAAAATAGCTAGAATTTGCGAGTACACTTTAGCCAATTTTAAAGCTGCCGTTGATGCTGGTGTTATGGTACATGACATCGACTTGAAAAAATGGGCAATGCAAGCACAAAAAGAAATCGGTCATGAAGATGTCCGTTTTAAGGCGTCAGACAAGTGGGTACACTCATTTAAGAAAGCTCATAGGATTGTTTCCAGAAAAATTAGTAAATTTCTCACAAAAAAAAGTATTGAAAATGCAGACAATCTGCGAAAGCTTGCTGAACAATTTGTTTCTGAAGTGAACAACGATATAGAAGAATATGGGTTATCGAATGTCTACAATTCGGACCAAAGTGGTTTCCAATTAGAAATGCATTCTGGAAGAACATTAGCGGTTGAAGGAGAGAAACAAGTTGAATGCCTTGTACAATCAATTGCTTCTACAACACATAGTTATACGATTCAGCCCACTATAGCAGGTGACGAAAGGCTTCTTTCTCCGCTATTCCTGGTTTTGAAAGAACCAAGTGGTAAATTTGGTCCAATAGTGGAATCGTCACTATTCAGACCAGAAAACGTTTACATAGAAGTATCGAAATCTGGAAAACTCACTTCAGGCAATAATAAAAATGATTTTTTTTAGAGAATTCCTTATATTGACACATAAGATACTGTTTATTTGTTGCAACGAAGCAAATTGAAAAATTAATTCATACTTTCAGAACATTTTAAAACCTGGCTACAAAATGTCTTCTTCCCCCAAGTTGGTTCAAACAGTATTTTATTAATTGACTCCTGGACTGGATATTGCCCTCGAGCTGTTGACGAAGCGAAACCTCGGGATAAAAATATAAAATTAAGAAAAATACCGCAGGGTACAACGGGAAAGATTCAACGTTTGGATGTTTTTGGCTTCAGGATATGGAAAAATTATGTGAAACATTTTTCTGACAATGTCATATTAATGGATTATGATTTAAATTTGCATTTACGGAATAATATAATTAAGCTTCAGTCACTTGTTCACAACCAATTATCATCTCCACGGTATGTAAACTTATTTAGGTATTCATGGTTTAAAAGCGGTTATAATGAATGGCGACCGGAGAATTTTGAAAATCCTGTAGATTTTAGTTTTAAAACTTGCAAAGCGCATTGTGATGTACCCGGATGTCAAAATATTGCTGTTGTTAGGTGTTCATGGTGTAAAAAATCATTATGTTTCCAACACTTTTTTGACGAATTCCACTATTGTAAAGAATATAATGAATAATTTAATTTGTCAATCAAAAATACATCTGTACAAAATACAGCATATAAAATATAATAAAAACAATGATACAATAATTAGAAATATTAATATGGTAACAATGTGATTGAAAAGAATTTTCATTATCTGCGATGCCTAAATCATATGTTGTAACGATTATTATATATAACGAAGACGAAATCGCAATTTTTTTATTAAAACAATTTTTTTCAAGGGATTTTTTTTTTATGTTGATAGCAATCTTATATCCATTAATATATCCAAGATATATTAATATATCCAAAAGAATATTTTCTAGCAGATAGATACTTAAAAAAATACGTATCTACAGAAATTAAAGATATTCGGATGTAAGGGTAGTACACCCTTAAGGATGCATTTTTTCAAAAAATGCAAAAACATGTATCTCTTAACTTTTGAAACTGTTAATTATGCAATTTTTTTCACTTCCATATCGAGCATATTCTGTTTGTTATAACGTTTTTTTAATTTTCAACCCCTATAACTTCGGCTTATTCACCCCCTCAGGGCTGAAAAAAATCGAGTAGTCATAACTTTTTATGAAGTATTGAATGCAATTGGTTTGATTTTGCCCCCTTGTCTGCATATATATGGAACTGAACAACCTCCCCTAGGAGACCTCAACTTTAGGGGTGTGTTTCACCCCTTAAATATGAGTTTCTGCAAAAAAAAAAAATAGGTATCTCTTAGATTTCTATGTAGAATAACATACTCCAAGCGGAACAAAATCGGCGGGGTACACCTGGGAAGGTTTCCTTGTAAGATCTGCAATCTTCAACGGAGGAATTGGATCTTCAGGATCCAATTCACGAACAAGATCTCAAAAAAGAGGCGAAGAAAGCGTGAAGGAGAAGAGAGGATGGAACGCAATCGGAGTGTGGGGGCACGAGCTCGAGGCTTCAGGAATGCGAACGCAAAGATAGCAATTGCTCGGAAATTATTTTGCTCGATATCAGTTGCAGAATGTCGAGATTATCCTCGGTTGGCAGTCAAGGCACCGGAGATTTCGGTAAATTGTCGGTTCTCTCGGCCACGTCTTCCAGGTATTTATTCCAAACAATTATAATCAATCAATTCAAAGAGACAGATATTTGTTTTTTTTTGTTTTACGAAAATGGGTGGTTCATGAACTTGCCAGAAGCATTTTTTGGTGATTATTTACTATGAAACGAAAAAAATAATTATTCACTCTCAAAAATTATTTGTGCCTTTTAAAGTTTCATCGTCTAAAAGCACATGGTCCATTTATTGTTTAATGTTAAGAACATACGAAAAAAGGGTAATAAATTGATGGCTTTTGACAGTTCGATTATTGATTAGAAGTATTTATTAATTTTTAGCTTTTCGAAAATGTAAATATGATGAAATGAGCAACTATACCATGGTCACCAAGCCATCAGAAATGTCTTTTGGAGACATCGTTTAGCGGGAGTAAACCAACGTTGGCTGATAATTTGATAGAGCCATCGAAGCCGGAGACCGACGATTTGGAAAAAATACTGTTGAAACGAGAGGCTAACACGACGAAGGCTCTCATCCCTGACCGTATTAAAGTACCCATTGTTGGTAGCAATATCAAACCTCATCCCGTTGATAAGCCAAGACGACGTGGTCGCGAAAAAAGAAAAGAAATATTCAAGCGCGAAGTTGAAATCACGAAGAAAGTCCTCGAAAGAATCAATATGGAGGTGCGTTTTCTTTTTTTTTATTCTCATCCCAATCAAGCCCACTATTCTCCACTTTAAGACAATTAAATTTGCATTGATTATGCAGAATAAAAAAGCTACGAATTAATTAATAAATTACGAATTGAACATTCGACTTTTCTTCATTTGAATACTAAATTTATCAGTGGCCAATTGGAAAGTGATTCATAATAGTGTTGAATATTCTGATTCCCGGAGTCTTTTTTCTTGGAAATACAGTTTCGACAAATTTTTAATGCTTTTCGAATAATCTATAGATCGTTTTTTCTGCGGGAACAGAATTCTTTTGATAAATATCGCAATAAATATATTTATCAAGTAAAAAAAAACCAATGAACTCAAATTTTTTACAAAAATTGGTAAATACAATAATCTTGATCATAACATTTCAGTTTAATTGTTTTCAATAAGTATTGAACATCAAAATATTTCATATCAATCGCCAAATTAAAAAAAATACTCCGAATAGTAAATAAATAATCGTCAATAAATTTCCCATTTTTTAAATGAATCATTAAGCCGTTCAAACTACCGAATACATCGGCGTTTCGAGGTTGACAAAAAAGTAAATAAACATTGGGCTGTTGAATGAAAATAAAAACAGAAATAAAAATTAATTGAGAATCATACAAGTCTTTATATTTGTAGATGTGCGGGAGTATTCTTCCGCCTTCTTTAAAGATCGAAGTTCGTTGAACACACAAAGCCTCGTATTTTCCGTTCCTCATACACGATAGACAATAAAAATCATTGTTAATATCTGTGTGTTTTCGTAAAGCAGGACTGCTTATTGTTGCTCTTGTTGGATGAATTTCTTTGTCGTTGACGTGCATACAACATTGATATACATATATTCATATCATGAGAATTGTATTAATATATATTTAATGATGATAATAATTATCTTCATAAATTAATATAATTAATATATTCAATTGAATATTTTTTACAGGATGATTTTCTTGATCAATAAAGTCATAGTGTTTGATCAATTGTTTCCCTCACATTTAAACGTTACATAAAATGAGCGTGACGTCCATGTTTGTAAAAACCTAACAGAGATTCATGAACACTTGTAATTCCTTTCAAATAATTGGGCATTCATTTTGCTGCAGTATTTTTTTGAGTAACTCGTCAAAAATGTTACAAGTATTTTCGATATTTCAGAGCATTATTTGAATATTCAATATAAATACGTAATCTCGATTTACGTACACTCGATGACGTAAATATCACGGATTTATTTCGCGATCTATTTATCCCTGGTGAAATGCCGCGTATAAGAAGTATTAAAAATGTCTCTGTATTTTACATTGATGAAAAGGACAATTCAAAATATTTGTATGCTGATCGATTCTATTTTTTAAAATTCTTTCAGGTAACATTTTGCAAGAAATTGGTAGCTGAAATACCATAAGTGTTGCGAACCTTGTAGCAAAAGAGTTGAACGGTGTTCCAGCAAAGAATTTACCAAGAACTGCCACCGATCAAAATATTACGGGCCATCTTTATGTTTCTGCAGCAATGCTGTTGAAAAATGTTGTAGCTACAAGAATCAATGGTATCGATGTGGCAGACTTTGCTATGGTATTGAAAAAAATCATTTCAGAGGTACGCTATCGATAAAATTCATCCATGATCTTTTTTGTAAATAATTTAAATTTGATAGTCCATGCAGTCGTTTTATTTATATAAATTATTTGGAAAACTCAAATCAGAGAAGAATTTCGAGTAATGTAGGATGGTAAGAATACTAAAAAAAATTAGAATGAGAGGAATACTTCTAATAGAAATGTCGATAAATTTATTCTTCATAGCAGCATAAAAACTTCATTTCGATTTATTAAACTAAAACCGCTAATGAAGTAGAGAAATAAAAAAAAAACATCTTTTCTTCATTTTCAGGCGAGTTAACAGTGGTGAAATTGCGAGTATTAAATCATTTGGTAGTCAATGATTCGGAAAAATTCATCAGTAATGTAAGAGTGGAAAATGTTAAATTTTAACGGGGAGCAAAATCTTTCGTTTCTCCGTTGTCAAATCTCAATGGACAATATTGGACAAAATCAACGAATCAGAGAATATCAAACAGTGTGATGTTTGACAAGGGTTTGCGAGTGAATGAATTGAAGGTCCATTTTTTGAACGATCTTGATCTTGACCAGGATATAATTATGACAAACACGTTGAAAAGTTTTGCACAATTTAATTCGCTGCAGTTCAAGAATTCCACAGTAAAGCATTTTGTGCGGGAACCATCTGGAAATGACAATTTTTCATCGACAATTCCTCCTCAAAGATTGTATGAAGATTCGCCGGATTCGCTCATAATCAACGAAGAATTCGGATCGAACGATTGAGTGTTATGAACTTGTTCGTCGAGAGCTTCAACGGCATATCGGTCAATGATCGTATGACTGAAATTGATAGATATTCAACGGCGTACGTACATCCAAAATTGAATTCAATTCAGAAATTCTAAACTGTTACTGTGAAAGACCGTTTAGAGATGGAAAATGTGCCATTACAGTGATGAATTAAAAAACGATCAGCAGGAAGTAAGGGGACGAAAAAGGGTCAATAATTGTTTACCGCGAACCAACGATAACTACACGATTCACAGTCTGAAGAGTTATAAATGAAATCTCGGAGATCTTGTCATTATTAGTATTGCAGGAATTAGTATTCATGACTTCATAAGCCATGGAAATAGTTGTTTCTTCGCAAAAACTGACAACAGCTCGGATCTTTATTTGGGAATTTATTCACATCTGATCATCGAGGGTGAGACATCGATTTAGGGAAATTTCGAAGTTTCAACGGTCAATAGGTAAAATCTTCATATTTATTTCGATGAATTGTTAACCCGAGATTTCCTCGTTGATTCCAATAATACGATTGTCATAAACAATCTTAAATTCACCAAAATATGTCGTTACATTTTTCCCAGGGTGTACATTTTGATACACTATACGAAAATACTCTGTCAAAATCCCGAGCTCAGAATTCGGGTGGCTCGAAAATTTCGTTCTTCCAAATTTTCATCGATGATCTTATCACTGAGAAGAAGATCTTATCACTCAGAATTGGAGTTAAATTTGAGAACATTTAGCAATCTCTGAAATGTCAAAAAGATTATTTTTTTCATAATAAACATTCCAAAAAGTTATTAATGCATTGTTCATACCATCAACGATTTGTCGATGACGATTGTTATTCGTTAAATGAGTTTGGCGATTTTTTAAATATTATTGAAACGAAATATATTCAGATAATTGATATTTTTTTTATTACGTGAAATAAGTTCAGTATTTGTTCGAAATTCATCAATTCGTTTGATGAATTTAGATAACTTCTTCTTTTTCAGAATTTTGTATAAACTGTTGAATTTTTTTCGAAAATTGCAAAATTTGTACGTCTTTTGGTTATAGGATTCCACATTATTATTTTAGATAAAATTATCAATTTTCAACATGCCAAAGATTTGAATTTGGGCTTGAAATTGTAGAAACTTGTTTTGTTTAATTAATTTTTCATTTTTTTCGAATTTGCATCTACGATAAAATTCATTATTTTCATAGATTTCCTCCTTTTACTTATTAATTATTCATTTATTTTGACAAATGCCTATACAAAGCCGAACAACTTTCTAAATTACGCTGAACATACTTTTTTCACAGAAAAATAAACAAATTTGCCAATTTCATGAATTATTGAAAGGATTTGCTATTATTTATTCGTTTTCTCATATTATTTCATTATTAAAAATCCGCGAATTGCATTTTTGTTGATTATGATAGAAAAATTCGATTTTTGGGTACGAATATGTATCACGAAATGTGTGCTCATACGAAAGCCCTTTTCAGTGAAAATTCAACGACATAGACTCAATAAAAATAGAAAGAAGTTTAAAAAACGATTCATCACTTCTCACCATTTCAAAAAAAATTTCTGAACATGGTCGAAATTTCGACCCACAAACCGTCAAATATTTCCATCGATGTTTCTCGCTTTTTTCCAGCTTGTTACCGCACCTACGCATCGGCGCAAATGTACCAACAAGATAATCACCAAAGCTCAATGAATTACGCTCTGAATCAGCCCTCGAATTTCGAGGCCCAATCTTTCCAGCCGTTGTTGAAGCGCATCGACGAAGAGCATAACGATGGTCGTTTCCAGAATAAACCAATTGGGCTCGTATGTCAAAATGAAATATTCAACGTGGACGCCAGCGGTCGAATATTACTTAGGAGCTGGACTCCTTCGAGCTTTCGCCACTGATAACGCTGCTGATGCTATAATATTCTCCTTGCGATTATGCAAGAAACGTACGCCGGACAGCGCATGCCGATGATTATTCTTGATATTTCATTATTATTCTGACGTTTGAAACATAAAAAAACAAATAATTTTTATACGCCGATAAAAGAAAAAAAAGTTTTGCAAAATAAGATCGAATCGGAGAGAAAAAAGAAACAACGTTGACGCGTCTAATGCGAACAAATGAAAACAAAGTTCGAAGAGTGCGATTTCATTTTTGTAATGATTAATATACAAGTCATAAAATTTTTCTCTTGTTATAAATTTTTCAAATATTAAGATTTTTTTTATTTTTTAATGCTGGAGAATTTTTTATTTTCCTTGAGTCAAACAATACAATAATTCATACTGTTCCAAACTTGTAAGATTTTTTTCATTATCTCTCATTAAATGGTCAAACGATTAATTCTTTTTAAAACCGCTTCAAATTTTCAAGCAATCAAATTCCACTATTCGACTAAAAATAATAAAAAGAACTTAACAAGTTTGAAACAGGATATGTGTTGCGAATGTTCTGCTATCTAAGGATATCCGAAGGGGTCTTGAGAATATTCGAAGCGGTTAACAATGTCACCAATATTTCAAATAATACAGTGATTGCGGAAGCAAAAATGTTAGCTCTTTTACATATATGTATTGTCACTAATCTATACAATCAGATATCCAAAGCGATCAACAATTTCACCATCACTGTATTAGCAGTGATTGCAAAAATGTTATCTTTTCTACTTGTCACTAATCTATCGAAAAAATATGGAAAGCATCATTATTCTCACTAAGGAACTGAGAAAAGAGGAAGATGAAAATTTAGGACATGTGAATAAAGGAAGGATTGAATAATAAATAAATACAAAAGTCTCTGTATGAAACAAGTTTTATTTCATTTTTTTAAATGCGGTCATTCTTCACCGACCGCCTTGGCCACCCTAATTCCCACGACCTCCTCGTGGAATTTTTTTGTGGAAATGCCTGCCCCGCATCGCTTGGCTGGCCAATCTTTCTGCAGCTAAAAATTGGAATTTGTGCAGAAATTTGATTTTAAGGTCCTCCCGGACCCTTTTTCCAGCCCTTGTACCTCGTCCTGAAACAACGAACAAAATTTGTATTTAATGTTAAAAAAGAGAGAAAGTAATCCCAATCTCATCTCACTTACGATTCCGAGGTTTATTAACAGCAGCCTGTCTATCAAATGGCACCTCCGCATCATGTCCAGCCGATGGCCCTGCCGGTGGTCCTGTCGATGGTCCTGCCGGTGGTCCTGTTGGTGGTCCTGTTGGTGGCCCTACCGGTGGTCCTACCGGTGGCCCTGCCGGTGGTCCTGACAGTAGCCCTGGCGGTACTACTGGTGATGATGGAGGGCTTGGTGGACGACCACCGACAACATGGAGTTGCTGTATTTGCGAGTGCAAACTTTCCATTTCCTGAAAAAAAAAACGAACGAATTCTCAAGAGACTCGGTAATTTCGAGACAAGTACATTGACATTTCCTATTCATCTCCATTAGTATAAATTTCCTAGTCATGAAAGCTTTTTTTATTTATTGATAATTATTTAATTTTTTCGTATATTCTAAATTTCTTCATCTTGTAATTATTACAAGACAACGAAATTTACAATGTACATGACAAGATAAACATTTATCAATAAATGAAAACGGCATTCATAGATTACAAGAGGGAAGAAATACTTACACGTCCTTCTGTGTCGGGTGATCTTCACCAAATAATTTTCCTCGTGGCACTTATTTCCTCCATGGCACAACGAACTTTTTTGCCTTCTTTTTTCTTCCGCAAGGTGGCGCTGCGTCTCATAATTATCTCTGCTGCCGTTAGATAGCAGTAGCCAAATATAAAAAAGGGCGAAATATCAAAACCATTGCGTTTCATCTTTATTCTCACAATGGATAAAAAAATACAATAGTTTGAGGAAAGTTACTGTTTCGCGGATTATATGGGACACTTTTATTTTCACTGTCGTCATAAGTTTGAAAGAAGCCATGGTGGCCCCGCCTATGACTCGGGCACCAGCCACCGGGGGGATGATTGAGGTTCGCTATGATTCCAACACCAGCCACAGAGGGCGCTTCAACTTATTCATAACTTCAGCGAAACAATTCTTATAACGAACAAAGTGCGTTCGCGTACAAAGCGAAAGAGTGTGAGAGGATTCTTTCGCACTGTTTCGCACTCTCTCGCAGTTTTCGCAGCCTCCCGCACTCACTTGCTCTCTTTTGCACTCTGTTACATTTTCTCGCACTATCTCGCTTTCTTTTGCATTCGATCGCATCCCCTCGCACTCTCTCACACTTTCTCGCTCTCTTTCACATTCTTTCGCACTTTTTCGAACCCCCTCGTACACTATCGCACTCTCTCGTACTCTTGCACCATCCCGTACTCTCTTGCTCTCTTTTGCACTCTGTCATATTCTGTCGCACTCTATCGCACTATCTCGCTCTCTTTTGCATTCTTTCACACTTTCTCGCACTCTCTCGTACTCTTTCACATTCTTTCCCACTTTTTTTGCACCCTCCCGCACTCTCTCGCACCCTCCCGCACTCTTTTGAACTCTCTCGCACTCTTTCGCATCTCCTCACACCCTTCCGCACTCTCTCGCACTCTCTTGCACTCTCTTGCACCCTATCGTACTCTTTCGCACTCTTTCGCACCCTCTTCTTAGTAAATTATTCTCGTAATAGATCATATTTTTCCTAACAAATATAAATTATTCGAAATATGAAGAATATCAAATATTTAAATAATTCATAATATTTTCCTCCTAAAAATAGTTATTTTTCAATCTTTGAGAATATTTTCGAGCAAAATATTGATTATTTCGGAAGATGGTAATATTTGTTCTACCAATTTATTTGAATAGTTGATAACAGTCACTTGAAAAATACCAAATTTGAGTATTTAGTAATTTTTCGAAATTATTACTCAAAATATCAGTTGTGTCGATCTCTGTATCGAAGTGTATTTTCACGAGTGGCTAATGTTAAATTTTTTTTTATCCGTAGTCGCAAATATTTAAATGTATATGTGTATAAAAGCTTATACACATTGCTTGAATGTACAGTTTGTAAGTATAAGCTTTCATAAAATTTATATTTTTTCTGAGATTCAAAATTGATAGGTCGCCTCCTGTCGGAAAAAGTCTCAACTAATATTAAAAATGTTTGTTCATCACAGTAGCTGTTTTTTATCCATGCATACTCATAAATAAATTGTTTTCCTTGTTGTGAGAATATCGAGACTAAGTTCTTTCTATAATTTATAAAACAATTTATAAGTTCGAACATTATTAAGAGTCGCGGTAGTGACTCGAGACAAGTACACTTACAAGCGAGTGCTACAAGACACTTTTACAGGAAGCAGCACGATTCTACCTGTTTTCAAAAATTGTTTATTTAATATTTATTAAATAACAGCGTTTTGGAGGACTATTCAAGTTCACGTATTTTTTATTTTTTTTTTCTTTCGATTGCGACTAATTAGAGCCTCGTAGCTTAAAGCGTATTGATAATATTAATTTTTTTTTTAATCGTTGCTCCGAAAAATTGAGCATTTTTTCGCACACATTTTTGATGCTCAACTGTTTTTTGCGTAGTCGCTGTCTAGTGATACTAGTGATATTGGTGAAAATTCTGGTGACATTCGATCGATCGTGGATATGACAGCTGACCAATATTCTTTCTTAATAGTCGTGAGGTTATAAAGATCGCGGTCAATTTGAAATTTTGGTTAGAGTAGCATTTATAGATAGATAGATAGACGAGTAAAGAGTGACTTTTATTATTATGGACAGAAGAGTGATAGTGGGAAAGTAAAGTGTGATAATAAACTATTGAACAGTGACTTAATAAATAATTTTATTTATTAAACCGAGCCCCTACAATTTTTTTCCCCGAAAGTAAATTCTACAACGGAATCGAAAACGATCTCTTTTCTCTTTTACCATAAAATGTTCCTCGAATGCAATAATAAGGTTTATTTAGAGATCATTCTCTTCGTTTTTTTGAGAAGGAAGAGAATGGTATATGATAAACTCATATTCGGTGAATATTTACTAGCTTTGTCGTGAGGTTATAAAGATCGCGGTCAGTTTTAACTTTTGATTAAAGTGACTTATATATATATATATATATAGAAGAGTGATAGTGTAAAAAAATAAAGTGTAATTTAATAAATAAACGTTTGAACAGTGCCTTAATAAATAATTTTTTTTATTAACCCTAGCCCCAACAATTCATTTTTCCGAATGTAAACTCTAGATAGGAGTCGAAAACAGTGCCTCTTCTCTTTTACCATAAAATGTCCCTTGCATGCAATAATAAAATTTATTTGGAAACCATTCTCTTCATTTTTTATATAACTGAGAGAATGGTGTATGATACCACCTTATGTTTGAATGATCCTAAGTTTGAATTATATAAGGTTTTAAACCACCCTAGAGTGGTAGAGACCTTAAATACATGAAAATACTATTTGCACTTGCAACCCAAAACGGAATCAAGCGATGCGAAATAATTTTGAGCGAAAAGATATTTGATTTGAGAAAAAAAAATTTCATAAGTACTTCACCAATTTTTTTTTATCTATTGCTCACGAGATATAATTCGTAATCAATAAACATTATAAAAGATAAACTCGCGTAGTACTTCGGCCAAAATTATTTTTTCCAACAAACTTTAGCTCTCGCAATTTTGTACGTATACTTTTTTGTTTCAAAAGCTCGTTTCGTTATGATTACTTATATTTAAAAACTTTTGGTGCATTCTGATGCTATTGGAGTATTTCTTCGGCATCACTTTTATGGAATATTTTCCGATCCGTTGATCTGTTGGCACGGATGTTTCGGTGCAATATTTTTTTGAAATTTTTTTTTACTATATTAAAAAAAAATCAATTTTTTACTTGTTCGTTGTTTTTTTATGCGTCGTATCTTCTCAGAATGACTGTACGTTTTAAGTAATCTAATAATTTTATAAGTATTGATGGTTAATTAGAAGATTGAATTCATTTGAACACTTCTTAGATTAATATTTCACATTGCATTTTTAGTCCGAATATGGTCGCGACACACCAGCTCGAAATTCGATCATGTGTCCATTTTTAGCTGAAATTATTAAAAAATCGCTTGAGCAACCTCTAAAATTTTTATTCAGGATTCAATTCTTGAGAGAATCACTTTTTGATAAAATGTTACCATTTTTCGCTGCAATGCCGAAAAAAATGTCAATTATTTTGTATCACTCAGATACATACATAATATAGACATCTTTAATTGGCAAGCTGTGAATTTCATACCCGAGTACGTACACAATATTGACATGTTTAATTAATAAGCTATGACTTCCATACAAAAAGTCGAAAAATCCTAGCCAAAAACAGCATAAATGCTGTGAAAAAAGGTGAGACAAGTACATTTATGCCCCCCAAATAGTCATTCCAGTTAATCCCCCCCACCACCCAGTGCCAAAATACTGTTCCCCACAAAAATTTACAAAAACCCATCTAAGTCGTTCATGCAAAGATCTCCGCACAAAAATCCTTTCTAAAAACAAACTCATCATACAAAGTTTTATGGGTAACTGCTCTCATTATCTTATCAAATTAAGTCAAATTGTACAGAGGTGATAATTTCATTCTCGTAAATGTTGTACGTTCACAAAAAGTTGATAAATAAATAAAGATCTACTAAAGTATATGTGGTCAAGTACGTGGGATTTTATTATGTTTATAAAATCTCCAATTATGTTCATATGCCATTTCTCTAATTAATGCTTTATTACAGCGAATTATTATCCTATGACTTGGAACTACAAGGGTTGTAAAAAAAATACAGAATTGCATTAGCCTGCGTGAGCTTGAACGCTGCCACACTCTCATTTGTAATATTTGTAGTACAGTTTTATTGGTAACAAATTGATAAAAGTTTACTATCGTACGTAGAGCGGATACGCACAGAGTACTTGTCCGGCCCGAAAATTTTCCATACAATTTGTCACATAAGTCCACATTGGTTCACATTACCATACCATACATTTTGGCAATAAGAGTGTGGGTCAGTTGGTATCTCGCCACCGTGAGTGCGAGGAAGATAGCTGCAAATTTCGAAAGTGAAATTCTTCGACACGGTTTCACCGATTATAAAAAGGCCCTGTCAGCGGATTTTTGCCATCGTCCCGCGTCCACTGACAGAGCTTTTTTGTATTCGGTCAAACGGTGTCGAAGAATTTAAATTTCAAAAACTCGAGGTGAGGTTAGGTGACTGATCCATACTCTTAACTAGTAAAATATGCACAGCTAATTTGGAATCACAATACGCGGATTGTTTTGTATCCCAAATTATCCTCCTTTTCTTTAACCAATTGTTATCGATAAATCGATGCTCATGTGGAGCATATCTCACGTTATTACACGGCACGTTTATTCCGGTTTTGTAACACCCGGGAGAAAACTGGAGTTACAGAGCGTCTAAACGGTACTGTACACCCGAAATAAGTAATCCGGTACCATTTACACGCACTTTTACATTGGTTTTTACTATAACAGGTTTCATGAAACGAAATAAGCCTGCCATGTAAAAGCAGTCATCAATTGATTGCATTCCAAGGCGGGTAAGATTCAAATCTGCGTCAGGAGATCCGAATGTTCGGAGTGGTTGAAAAATTTGCCGTGAACAAAAAAGCATATTTTTAGCTGACTAGTCGAAAAATTTTCGGGCCGGACAAGTACTCTGTGCGTATCCGCTCTACGTACGATAGTAAACTTTTATCAATTTGTTACCAATAAAACTGTACTACAAATATTACAAATGAGAGTGTGGCAGCGTTCAAGCTCACGCAGGCTAATGCAATTCTGTATTTTTTTTAAAACCCTTGTAGTTCCAAGTCATAGGATAATAATTCGCTGTAATAAAGCATTAATTAGAGAAATGGCATATGAACATAATTGGAGATTTTATAAACATAATAAAATCCCACGTACTTGACCACATATACTTTAGTAGATCTTTATTTATTTATCAACTTTTTGTGAACGTACAACATTTACGAGAATGAAATTATCACCTCTGTACAATTTGACTTAATTTGATAAGATAATGAGAGCAGTTACCCATAAAACTTTGTATGATGAGTTTGTTTTTAGAAAGGATTTTTGTGCGGAGATCTTTGCATGAACGACTTAGACGGGTTTTTGTAAATTTTTGTGGGGAACAGTATTTTGGCACTGGGTGGTGGGGGGGATTAACTGGAATGACTATTTGGGGGGCATAAATGTACTTGTCTCACCTTTTTTCACAGCATTTATGCTGTTTTTGGCTAGGTCAATTCTCACGGGGTCGGGAGTGATAATTAGTGATTATAATAATAGGGATTATTTTTATTTTCTCATCAATCGCGGCAATATACAATCGTGATAAGTGTACACACTTTAGTTGGATATACAATTCGTAAGTATATACATTTTTGTAACCCTTATATCCTTTTTCTGTATTAAAAATAAGTCAATTTCGAAACGAAAATAAAAAATGTTCATTAACAGACCTTTCGTATCAAAAGTTCAATTCTATCATTTTATATTCACTTGTAAATGATCGGAATAAAGTTTATAAATGGAAAAAAAGTTTTGAGATGAGTAGATAGAAGCTATATTTTGGGCTCTTCCGAGTCACAGTTATGTTGTATTATATATCATTGACGAAATGAATATTTTTTTATTTCTTGACAATGAAATAAATACAATTACTGCGCATACACAATTGGAATGATGTTTACTTTTCTATATTTGATAATAGTGGTTCTCGACTGTAGAAAAATGTAAAATGATTTATCCGCAGGTAAACTATCTTCATCTTTCCACTATTCTTCTATTGCGAAGGAGGCCTCTAGGTCTGTTTCTCCAATTTCCTGTGTAATCCTGTCATCGATTCTAGGTAATGAAAATTATTTATGTTTTATAACACATATTAAACATTGATATATAGGTATGATAACAAGTGAACATTGCTGAAGCAGCCACTGTCTTAACCTCCCTGTTCAGCTTACTGCTTTCCCAACTGCCCCTTGTGCCGAATGCCCAAGTGTACCAAGCGCTCTTTGTACCAATTTCCAGTGTCCACACCAAAGTTTGTAGACACCAGAAATTGATGTATCACAGTAGTCATATAATGACATTATCAGTACAATGAACAGTCGCTAAATAAACCTGCCCAACCACCAGACACTATGAGAAATGTATCGACTATACACTGTACAGCTTTACAGTGTCAAATTTGCACTTCATTCGGTTAACCGATGTAATGTTTTGGTATCGCAAGTATTCAGATTTCTGAATTTCAAGCCGGTCCGTCAAGCTAGTTGATTGAACATAACTAATATTGTGTTCTTTTTATTTACAATACATAAAATATTGGATTAATAGGATACGGATTACAATTTAAATAGAAAATGTAGGAAAGTTTGTGAAAACCTGTTCCATCTCCAACGGACTAATGATTAAGCGGTTTGGATTGAAATGCTTTATCGCTGTTGTCCTATATTTTGTGTGTTTATCCAGTTTTTATTAACGGAGGATGGTATAAAATGCATTTTCAAATGGGACATAACTAATATTGTGTTCTTTTTATTTACAATACATGAAATATTGGATTAATAGGATACGGATTACAATTTAAATAGATAATGTAGGAAAGTTTGTGAAAACCTGTTCCGTCTCCAACGGACTAATGATCAAGCGGTTTGGATTGAAATGCTTTATCGCTGTTGTCCTATATTTTGTGTGTTTATCCAGTTTTTATTAACGGAGGATGGTATAAAATGCATTTTCAAATGGAACATAACTAATATTGTGTTCTTTTTATTTACAATACATAAAATATTGGATTAATAGGATAAGGAATACAATTTAAATAGATAATGTAGGAAAGTTTGTGAAAACTTGTTCCATCTCCAACGGACTAATGATCAAGCGGTTTGGATTGAAATGCTTTATCGCTGTTGTCCTATATTTTATGTGTTTATCCAGTTTTTATTAACGGAGGATGGTATAAAATGCATTTTCAAATGGAACATAACTAATAATATATTCTTTTTATTTACAATACAAAAAATATTGGATTAATAGAATAAGGCTTACAATTTCAATAGGTAATGTAGAAAAGTGAGTGAAAACCTGTTCTGGCTCCAACAGATTAATGATTGAGCGGTTTGGATTGAAATGATTTATCGCTGCTATTCTATATTTTGTGTTTATTCAATTTTCATTAACAACGGATGGTAAAATGCATTTTCAAATGGAACCATACCAATAATATGTTTTTTAGAATTTACAATACAAAAAATGCCTATCAAGGAATTTTAGCATTATTCAAAAATGGGCCCCCACTATCTATCAGTATGGAATTATTTTTAGTTTTTATGAATAAATGAATACTCATATTGATAGATTTGAATCATCCAACAGTACGTATGTATAATTATTCATAATCCATGATGTTTAATTCATAAAATAAAATAAAATGGGAATGCATTTCAACCAATAACTTAAAAGCAAAAATTTACACTTTGATTACACTGATAAAAGGGGTCCTAAATCTTAATATGAAAAAAATGGTGCACCAATGTTTTATGTAAGGAATGAGTTTTTAAATCCAATTTTCATTGTTTGAAACTCTATTGAAATGATTTAAGAAAAGTAATTACGTTTCAATTAGTAGTATATACATTTAATAAGCTGATTTTGAAATGGCTCAATCGGGTCTTTTTTCGTCAAATTAGACGCCCAAAGAGACCAAGATTTTAGTCGCTAGATCTTTCAGAAAAGTTGCTGAATTTCTGTTTCACCGATCGAAACCTTCTTATATTTAGCTAGGTAAAGGATGTTTTGTTGTAGCTTCTCAGGGCTCAATAATTATTTACTTTAAAAAAATTTAATGGTTAAAATTTTTATTTAATGATAAAATCTTATAGAAAGTTGTTTCACGTCACTCCTAAGCGTACTCTTGAAATCGTTGATCCTTTTTCTTCTTGCTGAGTTCTGGAATATCTAAAAATAAAGTTTCAAAACTATCAATCATGTAAAACATAATGTAACCTGTATCTTACCAAAGCTTATCGTAGTCTTTGACTATGAAAAAGTTTCCTCAAACAATGGTTGTGGGTACGTTTGACTTGGGCGCGATAAACGTTGAAAACTTTACTTACCGTTCGTCTTAGCACTGTAAACGCTCGCAAGCGGTGAAATGGGTGCGTTTACGGCCACATTCACTCAATTCGAATGCGTTTTATCTTAACAAATGCTTTCATGGGCGCTCACATCGTTGAAAGTACACATTCAACGATGTGAGCGCCCAAGTTGAACGTATCCTGTTTCTTGCAAGATTATTATTATTTTTTTCAATATATTTACACTATGACAATAGTGTAATGAATAAATGCATTGAAAGCCTATTATACAGTTTTAATCCATGAAATTGTTTGATTTAATATTCAAACTAGTTGCCATAGATTCTTACAAAGAACCCTAGATAGATCGACCCTTTCGATTTTGATCTAATTCATATATGTTGTAGTCCATCGAAAACTAAGAGACACGTATTTTTTTTTATCGGCCCAAAAACGGTTTAAAGGGGTGAAAACAGTCCTCAAAGATGGGCACCGGACGGAGTAGTTTCTCAGTTTCGAATAGAAGCGCTTAACGTATTCGAATGAAACCAATGCTGAAATGTTTCTATTGATGAGTTATCGAAAACGCAATCTAGGCTTGTTAGGGGAAAGGGTGTTTAAGGGGTTAACAACCCCTAATTTGAGAATTTTATTTTGTACCATAAAAACTATTGTTCCGATTCCAACGGAACCAACTGCATTTTGTAGCGGTCGAAGAACTAGTCGATATGTGTTTTGGGGTTTTTACGAAAAATTCGCTTTAAGGGGGGCAAACCACCCCTTTCGTTGCAATACCTTAAATTAATATTTAAAGAATTGGTTTCTCAATTATATTATTGTATGGCAGCACAGCCACGTATATAATTTATTGAAATGTTTTCAAACACGAAAATAAGTTTATCTTTGACCTTGTTTCTAGGTGAGATCATCCCCGTATCGATAATTCCTACATAGGCCCATTGTGAGTTACGATTTATTTATTATGAAGGAAATAAAGCAGTAGATATACAAGGGGGTTTCTAGATACAGATTCCTGTTACCGACACTTACCGACCCCTCAGCCAAGACACGAACCCCTTCTAGAACCTTCCAGAAACTTCTGGAACTTTCTCGAAGGTTCGATGATGACGTCATGCGTCCCCTCTCGAAACGTCAAGGTCAATGAGAGTCGCAAAATAGAGGTTGTTCCTTCTCGAAGGTTCGATGATGACGTCACGCGTCTCTTCTCGAAGGTTCGACGTCAAGGTCAATGACGTCAAGGTCAATGAGAGTCGCAAGATAGAGGTTGTTCCATCTCGAAGGTTCGATGATAACGTCACGCGTTTCTTCTCGAAAGTTCGATGATGACGTCAGGGTCAATGAACGTCAAGGCCAATGAGAGTCGCAAGATAGAGGTCGTTCCTTCTCGAAGGTTCGATAATGACGTCAGTGTCATTGAGGATCAGGGTCAGCGGAGGGTAATGAGGGCGACAAGACGACAGGATGTTTATACTGCACGTGTGAAAGATGTATCGGTATATATAACGGTATCAAATTTCAAATACGCAGTGGCAAGATTTATAACATAAACAGAATAAGGTGATATCGGCTGTGTGTGTGATATAGCTTATACGCCCCTCTTACATGCAAAATTTATAATTCCAAAAAATTGGACGCAAATAATTTTGTTTATACTCCACGTGTGAAAGATTAAAGACAATATGCCTAACCTTGGTAGACGCATAGGGGTGGGGGTACACGATGACAGCCCTCTCGAAGTTTCGATGATTTCCTGCCAGAGATTAGCTATAAAGGGCGAGAAGTTCGATTCTTGAAACATTCAACAATTGTTCTTCGAGTGATGCTAAGCATCCAAAAAAAACGGTGTGAATTAAAAGAAAGATTGGGGCTACTATTGAAAACTATTAAAGAGGTGCAACATTTGCTTGAAGTGAGATTGCAAGTGAATCAACTTACGAAAGAATTGGAAAGTTTGGATTTAATATCAAAATAACATGGATCTATCGAAAATCAACAAAGTGGGGCGATTGGACAACTTTCTTCCGACTAAGAAGATGTCTGAACTGAAAGTGGGCAAAAAGTACATAGTCAACGATCTCCGTACCGTGCAGACAAAATATGGAATCAGAATAATAGCTGACCTCAATGGCAAATTCTGTGTGTTCTTACCTGCTAGAATAGCTAAGGTCTTGACCGAAGATGCAACTTACCTGGAGGAATTGACAAGTGCAGCCCACCAGGTTCGTTTGCAGATGGAGTATCAGGGTGGAGAATATAACCAAATCGAATTCCAATATTTGGCAGAAAAAAAAATTGATGATGAATAATTTCTTTCCACCAATGTTAAAAATACTGTAATAAATATTTATAAGTGAAAATATATGATTTCACCTACATCTTCCTGTACTTTTATGTAACACCATTAATTGATTACGTAATCTTGTACTTAATCTTTTATAATGTAAACACTGTATTCAACACATTATTTATCATATGAATTTATATTATATCAATTCAAATAAAATTCAAATAATGAAAGGTAAATAAATACTTGGAGATAAAGTTGTATCAAATGTGTGTGATTATTAAACCCATTGACCAAAAATAAAAAATAAAAATTATCTTGAGTTTTCTTTTGCTATAAGCCCATTTGAAATAAGAATAAAAGGATTACATTTAGAAAAACAAATAACTGTATTGAATATGAAAGATAAAAAAAAAAATCCTCATTTCTTTAAAGCCTAACAACTCAGTTATACGTATCTCTGCGTATCGCCATATCTCTCTCACTCATACACACTTAGTTTATATTTTCTTCGAATCTCTGCCCTTGCTCTCTCATATGCATGCTTTGTTTATTATTTGCTTCGGGATAAGGACGTATTATAATGCGTTATTTCAAACTCTGGCACAGCTCTTGATTTTTACGCCTCTACTATATATATATATTAAGAGCCACGGTAGCGGTTCGACGTCAAGTATTTATATATCTATATATACACACAGGGTATGATTTACAAAAGATTTAGTTGAAATATAATCGAATGGCGTTATTTTTTATTATCACCATCGTACATATAATATGAATGTATTATCCCCCTGTATTAATTTATGCAAAAAAAATTGAAAATAGCAAAATACTATAATGGAAATACAATGAAAAATATAAAGCGAAATAACAAATTATGAGGGGGAGGAGCTGACCGCAGATAGTAATTTAAATTTTTTTAATAAAATATCCACTGTCGGTTTTTTCGAGGGTAGCGGTCACCCCCTGATACTGCATGACAGCGGCAGTATCTGGAGCCAATCTCATCACTTGAATGAGGCTCATAATAAGATCTGCTA
Source organism: Rhimphoctona megacephalus (assembly GCA_963989365.1). Lineage (NCBI taxonomy): Eukaryota > Metazoa > Arthropoda > Insecta > Hymenoptera > Ichneumonidae > Rhimphoctona > Rhimphoctona megacephalus. The sequence continues at coordinate 3,757,665 of OZ022423.1, forward strand.
ATTCCTCAATTTGGTGTTGATTGATCCCCGCAATCCATTCATTTGGGATTGTAACTGAGAAGTCAGCTGTCTCCATTTTCTATAACAGATTCAAATGGACGACCGATTTTAATTGTTTTTTGCTTTAACTTGTAGGTACCTTTTATCGAAACAGTTTTACTTACTGTCACTTTTTGCTAGTTTAATCGCGACTAGCGTTGTTTAATCAGCCACTGGTTTAATCACCGCTGAGTTGGTCCGATATTTTTTTTATTATAAACAATGGATTTTAATCTAAAAAAAGAAATTATCAGAGACTATTCATTTGTTTTCTATAGAAGTTTCTAGTTCTTGATTACAAATCTCGAACACACTCACCACTTTACTTATTTTGCACTGTAGTCAAATTACGACTGATGGAACACACGATCTGATTCTTTTACTGGTCAGTTGCTGACTAAATGAGACTACGATACTCGTACTGGTCAAAGTCGTACGAATATATAAACAATCACCATGATCGAACACTCTCGAATATTTGTCACCATTAGTATTTATGTTTTAGTCAATGGACCTCTGTACGTTATAGTAGAAACTTCTAGGCAAAGGAATCGAATAATAATTTTCACTCGTTGTCCCCTAAGAGTGTTCCGTAAAAAGGTTAATCCCCCCCCCCCCCTTCACCCTCTTTATCCCCTCCGCTACTGAAACCAAACTTAAAGGATTGAAGAAATTACTTATCTGTTCGCGTTCTATAAAAAGGGTCCTCACAAAACTGGAGAACGCAGTCAATTCTTCACCGTGTTATTATTCGTTTAATAGGAAAGATTGTAAACAATGGATTCAGAAAGATGTCTCAAGCTTATAGATATTATGGAGAGAGCTTATAGGCTTCTTGAAAATAAATCTTCATCAATTGAAATCGAGAAGTGGTTGACATTTGGCACGCGAAATATTAGGCTACTAAACAAAATATTAAGAAGTGCTTCAACAGTTGGAGAAAAAATGAGAATATTATCAACCATCGGAATTCTGAAATCTTTAACAGCTAAATTTAAATTTTCTCATAAAATTGGCGATGGTGTACAACAACGAAGACAAAGAAGAAGCGATCGGGTGCAGTGGGTAGATTTAGAAACGGCATTTCAGGGACGAATTAGAACCGGGGCCGTCATCAATTTACAACACAAAGATTTGCTACATTTTCTGGTAGATTCTAAAAAGCTAATTATCACTAGAGTAAAGAATGCTTTACAGAAAGGAGAAAATTTAAAAGTGAACGTTGTATTATGTTGTAAATTCAACATAGTAAAAAGTGATACAATTATTGAAGAGAAAAAATTTTTTATTACCAAAAATGAAATCATCCTACGAGCAACAGAATTAAATGTGTGGTTCAATGAACATGTAAAAGATAAGTTATTGGTAAAGACTGAAGAGTTCTAGGAAAAAGATTCTGGCTGGTCATTAGTTGAAATCGTAAATCTTTCAGTGAATATAAACAGATATGTACCATTGCGAGGTGGTTCCTCCACTTACACACAGCTACCCAAGTTTATTAGAGACAAAAAGGCTGTTGTAAACATCAAAAGCAATGATCCCTACTGTTTTCTTTGGGCAGTCACAGCAGCTTTATTTCCAACGTATAACAATTCTACTGCAACAAGTTCGTATCCACATTTCAGCTCAGTACTACAATATGATGGTTTGACATTTCCAATATCTCTAGATAACATTTCCAAATTTGAGAAATTGAATGATCTTTCGATTAACATTTATGGCATAGAGCGCGATGAGAGAAAGAAAAATAAGGTGATAGTACCAATTTATTTGAGCCAACGAAAGTCAAATAAGCCCACCATTCATCTTCTTGTATTAGAAACTGTAATTGATATCGGTGATGCCGATGATGATTATGCTGGTGATATGTTTAATAATAGAGTGTTTCATTTTGCATGGCTTCGAAACTTATCACGATTGGTAAAGTCGCAAATTTCCAGACACAAATGTCAAACTTGGCTTTGTGATCGATGTTTGAATCACTTCAATTCTGAAAAATATTTACATCAACATATACTTGATTGTGTTAATATAAATAAAAGTCGGGTTATTCTTCCTGAATATTGTGATCAGATTGTAGAATTTAAAAACTTCCAACATAAAGAAGATGTACCATTTTGTATCTACGCTGACCTTGAATGCTTATTACAACCGATCGTTGAAGCAACAAAAAACACAACGATCTATCAAAAGCATATTCCATACAGTATTGCATATTATTTACATTGTACATTTGATGATTCGATTTCTAAGTTTAAAATTAATCGAGGGGAAAATTGCATTGAATGGTTCATGAACGAGCTGAAAAACTTGGCTGAAACGTTGAACGTTCATTTTCAAACAATAGTACCGATGGAACCCTTGAACCTTGATCAAGCAAATGAATTCAATTCTGCGAAAACTTGTCATATTTGTGAAAAACCATTTACCAGCGAAGATAAAAAGCATCATGACCATTGTCATTTCACAGGAAAGTTTCGCGGTGCTGCACATCCAGCCTGTAACATGAATTACAAAAATTCACACGCTATTCCTGTGATTTTTCATAACTTATCTGGATACGATTCTCATTTTTTAATCAAAGCATTAGCTACATCATTTAAAGGTCAAACTACCCTCTTACCTGTCAACAAGGAAAAGTACATATCTTTCACTAAATATGTAGAAGGAACCATCATAAATTTTCGTTATATTGATTCATTCCGCTTTATGTCTAGCAGTCTTGAAAAATTGGCGTTATATTTGACAGATGAACAAAAAGTAATTACACGAAAATACTGTAATAATCCAGAAGAATTCCAATTGTTGACAAGAAAAGGAGTATTTCCATATGATTATGTAGATAGTTGGGATAAACTTGAAGAAAAACATCTACCAAGCATTGAAAATTTTTATTCCAGATTAAATGATGAGGATATTTCTCAAAATGATTATTCACACGCGTGTGATGTCTGGCATGCTTTTGATGTTAAAACATTAGGCGAATATTCAGATCTATATTTACAGACTGATGTTCTCCTTTTAACTGATATTTTTGAAAATTTTCGGTGTAATTGTCGCTCAACTTATAATTTAGATCCTCTGCATTATTACACAGCACCCGGCCTTGCATTTGATGCCATGCTTAAATATACTGGTATCGCAATAGATCTCCTACTTGACATTGATATGGTGATGTTTGTTGAAAAGGGTATCCGAGGTGGTGTAGCCCAGTGTTCAAATAGATATGCAAGAGCTAACAATAGATATATGGGGCAATCCTTCAATCCACAGGAAGAAGAATCCTACTTAATGTATTTTGATGTTAATAATTTATACGGAGCAGCTATGAGTCTTTATTTACCCTATAGCTCATTTGAGTGGGTATCAAATTTCGAGCAACTGAATGTTTGTAACGTATCAAACGAATCTTCTGAAGGTTATATACTTGAAGTTGATTTAGAATATCCGTGTGAACTTCATGAATTACACAAAGACCTACCTCTATGTCCTAAGCATTACGTACCTCCTAGCCCAGAATCCAAGCAATGTAAATTAACTACTACCTTGTTTTCCAAAGAAAAATATGTAATTCTCTACCAAGTTTTAAAGCAATGTTTGAGTTTGGGCATGAAATTGACTAAAATTCATAGAGTTCTGAAATTCAAACAAGCACCGTGGCTGAAAAAATATATAGATTTGAATACCGAAATGAGGAAAAAATCCAGGAACGATTTTGATAAAAACTTTTATAAATTGATGAACAATGCAGTTTTTGGAAAAACCATAGAAAACGTTCGAAAGTATAAAAACGTTAAACTAGTTACCAAATGGAATGGGAGGTACGGTGCAAGAGCCCTTATTGCTAAACCCAATTTCCATAGTTGTACTGTTTTTGATGAGGACATGGTCATAATTGAATTGAACAAATCAACGATTACACTGAACAAGCCAATATACGTAGGGTTTTCTATCCTCGATCTGTCCAAGACATACATTTATGATTTTCATTATAATTATGTGAAGAAAAATTTTGGTGACCGGGCAAAATTGATGTACACAGATACGGACAGTCTTCTGTACCATTTTACTGTCCCTGATATATATGAATCCATAAAATGTAATCTTGATAAATTTGATACGTCTGACTATCCTGTAAATAATGTATATAAAATGCCTCAGGTGAATAAAAAAGTTATAGGATTGATGAAGGATGAAAACAATGGAAAAATAATGACTGAATTTATAGGTTTAAGAGCAAAGTTATATTCGTTCAAAGTATTAGGGGAAAGCACAGCAAAAAAACGTGCCAAGGGCGTCAAAGGATCCACTTTAAAAAAGATTGTATTCAAGGATTACCTTGAGTGTGCTTTCAATCATCAGAATTTGGTGAAGAGTCAAAACCTAATTCAAAGTAAGAAACATGAGGTTTATACGTTTAAGCAGAACAAGATAGTGCTTAGCTGGAATGACAATAAGCGAAATATATTTCCTCATACAACCGACACGCTTCCATGGGGATATCAAACATGTAAATAAACTGTACCAAAACAGATGTATATAAGGTGTGAATAAATACAGAATTTTCATACATAATTTTTATTCATTTCGAAGGTCTTACAAATCTCTTAAGAGAGATCTAGTATATATATATATATATATACATACATGTCATTGATCTTGATGGGGACCTGTGTTTACAAAAGATATATGACCTATATACTAATGCTTACTGTTCAGAGCTTGTTTATCAATATAGGAGAAGCACAGTGACCCAGAGAGGGAGACGGTAGAGTTTCACGGTCAAGGAGACATGGAACAGCTGTAATAATCGAAAATAAAGAACACACAGTCATTTTTTTTCTACTTTTTATTTCTACTATTATATAAAAAAAAAACAAAAAATTATGAAAATCGTTATGAGAAAAATTACAAATCAGATTCATTGATCCAACTGTTGTGAGAGTTATCGAAACCTAGCCATTTTACAAGCAGTTTGTTTCCACGTTTTCGCACAACTTTTTCCACGAGGTAAGTATTTGGATATTTGACGCTTGTGAGTTCCTCTTGATAGAAGCCACCCTCGATCGATTGATCTTGGTAATCCTTGAGCTTGTACATCACGGAATCGGTATTTACGACTTGACTTATTGTAAATATTTCTGTTGACCAGTTTGGGGTATAGCCTTTCTCAAAAACGTGCTTGTACTTGCTGATTCGAACTTTATCGCCAACCTTAAATTTTATTTTTCGCGTTCGATTAACTTGAAATTTTCCGTAGATATGCAGCAAGATACTTTTTTCATTCCGAACGGTGACGTCATTCGGTTTCATTCCAATAGTACGATGTTTGGTATTATTGTAGGCCAATACCAAATCTTCCACAATATCGATCCACTTGTACGATCCTCGTAGAGTAAATTGTTTCCACATTTTACCCTTGAGTGTACGGTTAAAGCGTTCACATATTGATGCTTTCATATTGCTGAAGGTTGAGTACATGCTGATTCCATAGTGTTGAAGAAGAGCTTTGAATTCATTGTTATAAAACTCTTTCCCACGATCAACGTGCAATTTCCTCGGTACACGACCTTTTACAAGTACAGAGTCCATAGCATTTGTAACATCCTTGCCACTCTTCGTTCTCGTTGCAACGACCCAAGCATACTTTGAAAAAATATCTACAATTGTTAGTAGATACTTGTAACCGTTGTTGAATTGCGTGTATGCTGTCATATCGACGAGATCAGCCTGCCAGGTCTCATCCAATCCGTGCATGACAACATGGCGACGCGGATAATTTATTCGAGCCGGTCTATGAAGCTCTTCTGCTATTGCTGCTTCCTCCATGTTCTAGCGCAACAAGTCGATCATTCAATTGGGATATTATTTGGGAATTACGGAGTGTGAATTCTTGTTGAGCTTTGATCGCAGATCCGAGATCTTTTATAGCGTCTTTCACACGGGATTCAAGGCTATGAATCATCAGTTTACTGTCGTTGTTGGAATTAACTTTCTCGAATGTTCTCAGTCCCTCTTCCAAATGAGCAATGAGCTGAGAGTTGCGCGTAATGAGTTCTTGTACCGTCTCACTGTCAATACGCTGCTGTTTAATATTTTCTTGAAATTGTGTCTCGAGACCGTGAAACATTATCTCATGATCGTCTACATTATCTCGTAGGGATGATGTAACGGCGTATACAAGTCTAACTTCTTCCTGTATAGCACTTCTCATCACTTCAACAGATACAGCATCGTGTTGCTCGATAGCAGCAGCTACATTGCACAATCTTCTATTGTCTATGTCATATTGACCATCGGCGGTAATTTTGAATCCTTCACCGGGAGGACCCCGACCACCGCTGGCAATACTCTTAATCCTCGATAATTGACGACCAAACACGTCGACACTCATGACTCAAATGAATCCAAGGAGTGCGTACTGTCTAATAAATAATTTCAGCTTCACGCAACTCTTCAATGATTGAAATAATTTCGTTGGAATGACTAGAGTTCCCAGCTGATTGGGAGGCAAGGAGCAGTCGCAGTCGATCCACTAGTTCATTAGGATCGTCCCAATAAACATAATCCATCTTTCTGCGTCTTTTCGCAACCATATAGCGTGGTAGAGCTTTACCGGTTTTTCGCCTCGGTGATAGAAGCATATTCGCAATAACATTTTTGTACTTGATGCCTTTCATGCGAATGGGTTCGTTGGGTCTATAGTACTTTCGATGCGCATACGTGCTAGTAACAATTGCACAATAATTATCCATATCTGCTGCAGTTACGATCTCTCTGTTCGGAGACTTTTTGAATATCAATTCGAGCAAACCGGGGGATAGTTCGTAAGTCTTGTTCTTAACTGACAAGAGCCCATTGTCGAAAGTTACTGGTGAATCGCCAATCATCAGGACTCCTCCTCTCATTTGTCGAACACCGTACGAATCATCTAGCTCTTTTTTTTCACTCGTCTCGAACATTCGTAGGTACTGCTATACAAGCGGTTCAATGGGAGATACTTTAGATGTTTCTTGCAAAACCGATGGATCCTTGCCAGACGATGAATCCTTGTCGGACGATGAATTCTTATCGGAAGATAAATCTAATATTTGTTGTTGATAATCGTCATCATCTTCATGCGCAGTTCTAAATGTATTATCCAAATCACCCTCCTCTTCCTTCAAGGCTGCATTCTCTTCTTTCCAAGCTGCTTCCTCCTTTTCTTGTTTCAGCTTTTCCTTCTTAATGTTTTCCAGCTTTACCGACTGATCGACTAGCTTTTGCAATGGAGTTACCACGGGTTTGAAAACTTCGCTCAGCTCCTTATCCGCTGTGATCTTCCCCAATTTTATCATTCTGTGCTTGCGTCGAATCGCATTGCTCACGCTTGCGATTTGACATAATACGTTTTTCTCCTTATTGAGGTTAGTACTCTGCATATTGACACTATTGAGATTAGACTTCGACTGCGCTTATGTCTTTCGAGATTGCAAATTTATAAAACAGTCAAAACCCTTCCTGTAGCGACCCTCATTCAGCTCTCTGTCCTTGTCTATTACAACAAATCCATATTTACTTTCGTTCCAGCACACCGAACACAGATCCTTAAACTGCATATATGTCATATCGGTATTGACATGGTCATCGTAGATATGCTTCAAGTTCATTTCATCCTGGCGAAACAACACCAGTAGATTAGTATTGTCGCGTACGAGATGTTTAGGAATACGCGCATATGTTTGACAGAGATAGAAGCAGTCAACATCTCTGTGCCGACCCATGCAAAAGAAGGCTCTCATGTTATCCTGCTTCTCACAGGCCACATCGTCGAAAATCATAATGGAGTTTGGCTTAGTGTCCTCCGGTTTGATCACTTGCTCATGATCCGCGAAAGGGAAGTATCCCACTCCTTTCACAGTTTCGAGTAGACGCTTGAGAAACTTGTATTTCGCTTGATTCAGCGATTTTGAATATACATATACATTCTCAAATCTCAAGCCATTAGGATGTGTTATGAGGGTGAGAAGAGCATTAGTCTTTCCACAATTGGATGGACCGCAAAATACTGCACGCACGCTGCTTGGCAACAAATCTCCATGACGTCTCTCTTGTACATTCTGTTGTATAAGCTCGTCAAAATTCTTCATAGGTAGTTTCATTGACTGATCACTGAACCTCATCTTGAGAATGACTGACGTCAAATGCATGGATGGTACCTTTATAAAAGGACGATGATATAAGTATAACTTGCATCTAAATTTTATTTCAGTATCACTTTGTACTTTCTACGAATAGGATCGTGTGCAGAGCGACATGAGCAATTCAGGAGATTCATCCAATCCCATCGCTAAAAGCTTGAAAAAATTTGCAGAAGAGGTGAATCAACGGTGTCCTCCTTCTAATCCCTCCGATGTGAATATTGGGAAGATCACGGGAAGTCAATCATTTGCAGGAAAAATTGATCCTGGACGATATGGAACTATAGGCGATAAAAAGAAATAGGCTATAAATAGAATATTCCGAAGAAACCATTGCTCAGTCTTGAACGATTCGTTGTTACGTTATGATCGTGCATAAGCGCGGCAAAGGATTTGTAAACGATCTGATTAATAAGCTTCCTATTGAGTTACACGTACCGGGATACCAATACTGCGGTCCTGGTACTAAATTGGCAAAGAGACTTGCACGAGGTGATCCGGGAATCAATCCGCTTGACGCTGCGTGCAAAGAGCACGATATCGCATACTCAAAAAATCGAGATAACCTCTCCGCTCGACACACAGCGGATAGAATCCTTGAGGAGAAGGCTTGGAAACGTGTTCTCGCTGAAGACGCGAATCTTGGTGAAAAGGCAACGGCTTGGGCTATTGCGAATACGATGAAAGCTAAAACCAAACTCGGTATGGGCATTAAGAAGAAGAAGAAAGTGTCACTAAAGCGTATTATTCGAGCGGCAAAAGCTTCAATGATGCCGGGTGCCAATGCTGTGAAATCAGCCATAGAGGGCGCCCGTGCAGCTGTGAGAAATGCTGGTGGTAAGAGAAATATCCGATTACCACGGATCCTGCCTGTACCCCCCAAAATCGGAGGATTCTTGCCGTTTCTTATACCCATTTTTGCTGGACTGAGTGCTACTGGAGCTCTTGCTGGTGGCGCAGCGGGCATTGCTAAAGCTGTAAATGATGCCAATGCTGCGAAACGTACTCTCGAAGAGAGTAAGCGCCATAATAATGCAATGGAGACGATTGCTTTGGGCAAAGGACTGTACCTCGAACCCTATAAAAATGGGATGGGTCTCCGTCTAAAAAACGTATAAGGCTACCACATCGAGCACTCACTGATTACGATTTATCAAGGTTTGCTAAAAACATGCAAATTCCACATTTTCGTGGTGTTTATATGAGAAATGCATTGCCCAAAGGCGGACCTCGAAAATATGAATCAGCTATAGTGAACCTCGATGATAAAGAAGGTTCTGGCACACATTGGGTTGCATACGAGAAAAAGAACAACAAAGTCATTTATTTCGATAGCTTTGGCAACCTGCAACCACCGCCAGATTTAATGAAATATCTCGGTGTTGGTAGCACCGTAAATTACAATCATGAAAAATATCAGGATTATGACACAGTAATATGCGGACACTTGTGTCTCAAGTTTCTAAATGGAGAACTATAAAATGAGCTCTCACATGATACCTGGTATCAGTTAAACATCAGACGCGATGGGTGATTCTTTTACGCTAACACTATCGGGCACATCGTCGATACTCGAGGCTTACTTTTTTCCTCCAATTGAGTTGTCACCATTAAAAAATTATACTTTGGGTCTCGTTGAGCTGCTGACCTTCAACTCTATTCCTAATATAGACGTGGGAAATAACAAGTTCCACGTAGACAAGGAGATCATCACTATACCAACTGGAAGTTACGAAATTGAAGATCTTGAAAATTATCTGCAAAAAGCGCTCTCCGATCGTAACATCATCGTCAATTTAAAGCCTAATAATAATACTCTGCGCAGTGAAATCAAGTGCAATCGTAATATCAATTTTGAACCAAACGATTCTATTGGACGATTGTTGGGTTTCACACCACGTATCCTTCAAGCCAATATTACTCATAAATCTGACTTACCAGTCGCCATACTCAAAATCAATTCACTACGAGTCGAGTGTAACATAACTGCAGGAGCGTATATCAACGGTCAACGAGTGCATACTATCCATGAATTTTTCCCTATTGTCCCACCAGGATATAAGATCGTTGAAGTGCCATCACACATCACTTACCTTCCTATCACTGTACAATTCATACATAATCTACAGCTAAAACTTGTAGATCAGGACGGTGAATTGGTGAACTTTCGAGGTGAGGTTATAACGATTAGACTGCACGTAAAATCATAAAAATGGGCATTGTTTTTGAACCAAAAGGTGGTGGAAGTTATAAAATTGAACAGGCATGCCCAGAGCGAAACAGTCGTCGAGTATCTCTCAAGGAGCTAACACGTCAAAACATTCGGTTTCTGAAGAGTCTGGATCTGAAACCTCGAGGAAAGTAAAAATACGTGTTTGTTGCATCACAATTTTTTGCTTTTTACCATGGAAGAGATCCTAAGAATACAAAAACCAATCATCTTTGACGAGTCCATCGCGCATTATGAGACTCATGGGCATCAACCATTCGCATCAGCAACCTTCAACAACAACGATGAAATTCGTATCGCTGTTCAGCATCAGGATTTGTGCTTGCTACCAAGCAAGAGCTCATTGCATGTATACGGTAGATTGACAAAAGCTGATGGACAATCTACCGTTGCTGCAACAAAATTGGTGAAGAATGCTATCTGTCACTTATTTGAGGAAATTCGCTACGAGCTGAATGCTGTGGAGATCGATCGAAGTAAAAATGTTGGTCTCACAACACTCATGAAAAACTACATCTCTCAGAATCTTAGTCAGAAGTCTGTGATGGAAAATGCTGGCTGGATGAGCGATGAAGAAGCATCGATAACCGATGATACTGGTTACTTTGACATCTCCATACCTCTGAGTATGCTACTGGGCTTTGCAGAGGGCTATCGCAAAATTGTCGTCAATGCCAAACATGAGTTGATTTTGACACGGGCAAATACTGATATGAATGCTATTATACAAACTATTGGGGATGCTGCTGCAGCGGAGCAATTCAAAATTACTCTTTCGAAGATCGAATGGATGATACCATACATTAGGGTTGCTGATCAACGAAAAATTCAACTCTTAAATTACATCGCCAAAGATTCATTTATTCCTATAAGTTTTCGTGCGTGGGAATTGTACGAGTACCCATTACTATCTACAGCCACAAAACACGTTTGGGTTGTGAAAACCTCTACTCAACTCGAAAAGCCTCGATACGTTGTTGTGGGATTCCAGACTGCGCGAAAAAATAGTCCTACTAAGAATGCGAGTCACTTTGATCATTGTAACATCAGAGACTTCAAACTCTTTCTCAACTCACAGAGTTATCCCTATGGGAATTTAAATCTTGACATTGACCATAATCAGTATACTCTACTCTATGATATGTATGTCAATTTCCAAGCATCGTACTATGGGAAGGAGCCTGAACCACTGATCAGTAAAGGTGACTTTTTGAAGTACGCGCCACTCATTGTCATTGATTGTTCAAAGCAGAACGAATCATTGAAATCTGGACCGGTTGACATTCGATTAGAATTTGAGTCGACAAATCCTTTTCCACCTCAAACCTCGGCTTATTGCTTAATATTACACGATCGTATAATAGAATATAACTCAATAAGAGGAAATGTCAAGAAATTGGTATGAAAAATAAAAAATACATACTTCTTTATTCGTGGTGGGGTTAAAAATGTTGCTATAAAAATATTAGTTAAGCGCTCCTCAGATCAGTCGTGGCTGAGAGATGGAGTACGTGGTCGACCTACAGGGTTTCAAGAAACCCATCAACGAATTTGTGCTCAAAGAATTTTCTGTAATTTCCTTTACCAATTCCACACCTTTGACACTGCTCTTTGAAGCACCCTGCGCGTGGAACAATTTACCAGTAAAATACAAATGTACAAACGCATGGCTGACACGCAATTTCCATGGAATACCCTGGAACTTTGGTTCTGTGCCCTATAACGCTGCAACCGGAAGTATCCGAAGCATTTTACACAATGCTAGAACTATCTACGTGAAGGGTTCAGAGAAGAAAGAATGGTTGGCGAATTTTTTGTTGGAAGGATCCGAACGCATTGTCAATCTTGAAATGCTTGATTGTCCGTCGTTGCAAAAGTTGCAGAAACAATCAAATACTGGATGCCCACATCATGAAAATGCATTCAAATTCAATTGTGCTAACCGAAATGTTCAGTTACTAAAAAATTGGATTCTCGAACCTACCGATTGAAAATATCTTTTTTTTTAATAAGTATATAAGTTATGAATATTTTGTGTCTCAAAATTTGCTGGAATACAGTGTCAGGTTTTTATAAAAATAAATAAAAATTTCATATGAAAAGTATTTATTGACTTTTTTTTTACATTATTCCTTCACTTTAGGTATTCGAATTATCTCTACAAACTCCTTTAACGGGACAGACCTAGTTAGAATTTTCGAAAAATCGATTTTTTTTTATTTCATTTTCAAAAAGTAGAATCTCTTACGAACATTTTCCGCCCAGGTAAATGTAAATCGGACCATTATTCGCCGAAATACAAGACTTTGTAGCACGTCATGTCTGAGCCATGCAAACCGTACTCAAAACTTTAAGTGCGTTTTTCTCGAAACCATGTTTTTGAAGTCGGTGATCACTGTAGCTTGAGAACGGCTTTACCGATCGGGTCGAAATTTATATCACTTCTTCTATACATGGTAGTCCTCCATATGAACGAAGGATTTTTTTTTTTGGATAATTATTTTTATTTTTAATAGCAAAAAATGGAACTGATATTTTGGTCAAAAAAACACTTTTGACTTTTAACGGCCGCCATTTTGTGAAAAATGGAAATTTTTCAAAACCCTTCGTTCAACCGGAGCATTATATCATTAACTAAAAATCCCCTCTGTTTTTTTTGTTTCAGATGAGCCGTTGCAGCGTGAGCTTGATCACCGCAAACCGTGTTTTTTTTTGCAGCGTCCTCGGCAATTGACGGTCACCAGCTTATTTCGATATGTATTGCGTTGAAAAAATTGCAACATATACATTACATATGTATCTTTTAAACGGAAGAACTTTTGTTGTGAATTATTTTATTGTTTGACCAAAAAAAAATCGGAAAAAAGGCCTTTTTTTGACGTTCCAACTAGGTCTGTCCCGTTAAATGCTTCACGTGGTTATGTAAGTTTTGAGCAAAATCTATTACATCGTTGACCGGTTTATCCTCTAAAGAGACATATGAATTTGCCTCTATTTTACATTTTAACTGAAACAATTTTTAATTACTTCAGAAACATCATTATTTAAACATCGGACGTGTTTATCGATAATATCAATTAATTCATGTGTACGCTTGCAGTGTGCACAAGGTGGTTGATCGTTGCTGCCGGTGCCGCCCTCTTGCTCGCATTTCACTTTTCTCAAATTTCTTTGAAACTCTACTATGTCGTTGAGAAACTCGTAGACTGCATCTGGTGGATCGTCTCCAAAATACTTGTGTACAACATCCTCATAATCACAGAAGTATGGTGGAAAACAGCACAATTGTTGCAACTGGTCTGGACTTAATTCATCCATGTTGATGACTGACTGTCGTCCGACAAAAAATTTTGCTTTTATACCTCTTGGAAGCTTCTAGAAGCTTAGAACTTTTATTACTCCCCACTACTACTGCACAAAAAGCATGTAAACTAACACCTTTAACCATGAACGTTCTGCAATATTTAATTACTTCTGATGGTAGTGTCTGTTGAATATAATTTTCAGAATAATGTTATTCGAATATTCGTTTTTATGTTCAATTGTCCATAGATGTTTGAGAGGGATAATGAATAAGAAACAAGTTTTTTTATAAGTTTATTTTGAAACTTGAAACCCTTTTTTCAATGAATAAAACAATATGTCTACGGTTATAATACTGTATCTGCAGAACTCTTTTGTCAAATAAAATTTGGTTATAATGGAAATGTGTAATCGATGATTACACCTTTAGTAAACTGAGTTGAAAACTCGATTTGATTATATTCACCGCCAAGGTAGCGCATCTGAAGTCTGTTCTCTTCACATGCTTTCATCATTTCTTGTAGGAGCTCATCATTATCATTCAAACGCTTTGCCATTCTCGTAGACAAAAAAACCGAAAAGCTATCTTCCACATCTACTGTTATCCTGATACCGAATTTTGTTGTAATTCGACACACCTTGGTGATTTTATAATCTTTATATAACACCAGATTCTCCAAGTCTTTCATCGGTAGGTATTCCTGGCTGTTCACCCGCCGCCTCACTTTGTTGATTTTTGATAGATCCATGTTAGTTTGTTGTTAAATTAAAATCAGTCGAAGAACAATTGTTGAATGTTTCAAGAATCGAACTTCTCGCCCTTTATAGCTAATCTCTGGCCGGAAATCATCGAAACTTCGAGAGGGCTGTCATCGTGTACCCCCACCCCTATGCGTCTACCAAGGTTAGGCATATTGTCTTTAATCTTTCACACATGGAGTATAAACAAAATTATTTGCGTCCAATTTTTTGGAATTATGAGTTTTGCATGTAAGAGGGGCGTATAAGCTATATCACACACATAGCCGATATCACCTTATTCTGTTTATGTTATAAATCTTGCCACTGCGTATTTGAAATTTGATACCGTTATATATACCGATACATCTTTCACACGTGCAGTATAAACATCCTGTCGTCTTGTCGCCCTCATTACCCTCCGCTGACCCTGATCCTCAATGACACTGACGTCATTATCGAACCTTCGAGAAGGAACGACCTCTATCTTGCGACTCTCATTGGCCTTGACGTTCATTGACCCTGACGTCATCATCGAACTTTCGAGAAGAAACGCGTGACGTTATCATCGAACCTTCGAGATGGAACAACCTCTATCTTGCGACTCTCATTGACCTTGACGTCATCGTCGAACCTTCGAGAAGAGACGCGTGACGTCATCATCGAACCTTCGAGAAGGAACAACCTCTATCTTGCGACTCTCATTGACCTTGACGTTTCGAGAGGGGACGCATGACGTCATCATCGAACCTTCGAGAAAGTTCCAGAAGTTTCTGGAAGGTTCTAGAAGGGGTTCGTGTCTTGGCTGAGGGGTCGGTAAGTGTCGGTAACAGGAATCTGTATCTAGAAACCCCCTTGTATATCTACTTAAAGCATAGGTTCAACTGTGATGAACCACAGAACGTAGAATTTAATACATTTCAAGGGAATCCCTACCGCCAAGCCCCTTTTAGCAAGATGTAAAATTTTTTATTTCAGTACAAAGAATAGTATAATATGTGCGTATGCATACGTTTATTAAATTATGGTACACACTTTAATGCTACGCTTTGTAAATTTATATTAAATGATACATAGGAGTACGTCTGGATAGCATTATCTCGGTTTCGGCGCCCAGCACCGATTACTAAACTCCATGGTGTACCTCATTTTCGTTATCACCTTGTCTTATCGTCTTGTCTTCTTGATAATCTCTCTCGTTGTTTTTCCCACTTATCTCCGTGAGTCCATTGATTTCTTAAGTTATTTACTCCAGCGAGAGCAAATATGTCACTATTATTCGAAAAATAGATTTGTGTGTAGTTATAGTTATGCGTAGGTGGTGGTTATGCGTAGTTATGGTACTTAAAGATAGGACGTAACTTCTCCATATCTTAAGCTACGTGCTTCGATCAGTATCTTTGCTTATCGCTTTGGCTGCGTGCTTATCTGGCTTGGGTTCTGCGTATATTTTCGTATTTCTTAAAGCAATTTTTGAAGACAAATATCAGATTCTCACGGGACATTGAAGTGAAATATACACTGTTATTGTATACGTGGTATAAAATTATTGTGAATCCATTAAATGTTATACGACTTTTGTTGATCACGTTTGAAGCGATGAACATTGCTGAAAGCCCGATTAATAATGAAGAACGCGAATTGAAAAATAATATTGAAAAAATTTTACTGCAAAGTATGCAAGATTTTTATGGGGTGGAATATATTGAAGAAAATACTTTAGATTTTGAAGAGCCCTATAAAGAGTGTGAGGCGAATCCTATAGAAGATAATGTGATAGAATGGAGTCCTGAAACACCGTCCGATACATGTTCGAACGATGAAGAAGATTTGAGCTATGATTATAAAAGAAGAGCAGTCGAATTTTGGAGGCGCGAAAATAAAAAGAACTTGAGCGTAGACAGTGTCAAACACCGATTCAAAAAAGTAAAATCTAAAAGTCAATTAAAACGTTGGGCTCATCAATTCAATAAAGGTGGGACATACATGGAAAAACTAGCTCGCATTTCTCAATTTACGTTGGATAATCTGAAAAGTGCTGTTGACGCCGGTTTAATTGTTCATGACGTGGATCCTCGAAGGTGGGCCCTACAGGCACAGAAAGAGTGGAGATTTAAAGACGTACGGTTTAAGGCTTCCGATTGGTGGCTGTGGAAATTTCAGAAAGCTCACCGTATAACATCTCGAAAAAGAATAAATTCGTAGCCCGAAAAACTATAGAAGAAGGAGCAGATTTGAAAAGAGATGCACATAATTTTGTTAATAAAGTTAAACGCTTTATTAAACAATATGGCTTACAAAACATATACAATTCAGACCAAAGTGGGTTTCAATTAGAAATACATTCAGGACAAACATTGGCAGTAGAAGGCTCAAAACCGGTCGAGTGCCTTGTGCAGTCAGTGTCTTCGACAACTCACAGCTACACTATACAGCCGACAATATCTGCAGAGGGAAAATTACTATCGCCACTTTTCATTGTTTTGAAAGAACCTACCGGAAAATTTGGACCAGTTGTGGAGACAACCATATTTAAACCGAGTAATGTCTTTTTGACTGCTTCCAAGTCAGGAAAGCTAACGTCAGGTATTTGTATACCCTACGTTCTTTTGTATTTTCAGCTATAAGAAAAAAAGCTAAATTTAAAACCTGTTAATCCTACATATGCAAAGAAAAATTAAAGTCAAAACAGACATTATATTGAATTTTTCAGAACACTTTAAGATGTGGCTGGAAAAGGTTTTTTCCTCTAACATGGGTTCAAAAAGCGTACTTTTAGTAGATTCATGGAATGGACATTGCACAGAAATGGTCAAGCAAGCTACACCCCGTGGAAAAAGCATCAAAACAATGATCATATCAAAAGGTACAACCGGAAGGATTCGACCACTTGATGTTTATGGATTCAGAATATGGAAAAATTATGTTAGACATTTTTCAGATGCTGTTTTGTTCCTTGATTATGATCTCAATCTACATTTAAGAAATATCATAATTAAATTGCAATCTTTAACTCATAATCAGTTATCTTCGCTAAGGTATCAAAATTTGTTTCGATATGCATGGTACAAAAGTGGTTACACGCAAGTGATAAACCTGAAGAATTTGTTAACCCCGTCGAATTTGCTTTCGAATAATCATCAAGACCTCAATGTGATGTTCAAGGTTGTGAGAATGTAGCAATAATAAGATGTTCATGGTCTAAGAAATCATTTTGCTTGCAACACTTTTTCAATGAATACCATTACTGCACGACCTATTAAAACTGATTATAATCTGAAAACTATATTCACGTATTATGATGTTGGTTTAATATGTACACTAATATCAGAAATACACAGCAATTGAATAAATATATGCAAAGAACCCAGTAGTTCTAGTAAATAATTATGGAGCATGAGACCGAACGAATATCCTGTAATGCAGACTAAAATATTATATTCATGAAAGTTGATGAATAATAATAATCGGAATAGGTAAAACCTAAAAAAGACTTGTTGAGTAAAGCGGAAGGAAGAGTTGATCATCATAAGCAAATAATTAAGCGTAAGAATGAACTCCTGAATGAGTTAACTATATATTTCCTAAATTTTTGTATTGCCTTCCAGTTGAATTATATTTTTTATTGCTTATGGAATAACTTCGAGGAGAGGCATTTGTTCCGAAGAATTCCAACACTCGAAATCATTGTAAGTTTATCGTTTCTCACAATGGGCCTATGCAGGAATTATCGATACAGGGATGATCTCACCTAGAAACAAGATCAAAGGTAAACTTATTTTCGTGTTTGAAGACATTTCAATAAATTATATAGATGGTTGTGCTACCGTACAATAATATAATTGAGAACAAATTTTTTTAAATATTAATATAAGGTATTGCAACGAAAGGGGTGGTTTACCCCCTTAAAGCGAATTTTTCGTAAAAACCCCAAAACACGTATCGATTAGTTCTTCGACCTCTACAAAATGCAGTTGGTTCCGTTCGAATCGGAACAATAGTTTTTACGGTACAAAATAAAATTATTAAATTAGGGGTTGCTCACCCCTTAAACACCCTTTCCCCTAAAAAGCCTAGATTGCGTTTTCGATGACTCATCAATAGAAATATTTCAGCGTTGGTTTCATTCGAATACGTCAAGCGCTTCTATTCGAAATTGAGAAACCACCCCGTTCGGTGCCCATCTTTGGGGACTGTTTCCCCCCTTTAAACCGTTTTTGGGCCGATAAAAAAAAATACGTGTCTCTAAGTTTTCGATGTACTACAACATATATAAATTAGATCAAAATCGAAGGGGTTGACCTACCTAGGGTTCCTTGTTACTATTTTGGTCATATCCATGGCACTATTGGTTGACACATTTTCTGGATCTTGAAAACGGTAACTGCACGAAATAAAACGAAGCACAAATTCTCATAGAATCTTTTGAAATTCATCTCTTATGGAGACAATCTAGCCTAGCCCTCTAATACTGGTGCATAAATACGATTTGCAAAATGTCCTCGCTGCACTGTGACGCTGGTAGTCTTCTGACAGCAATACATATTATGATGATTCTATTTAGCTCGTTCAGCGGTATTCAATTGATCGGAGTATTTGAGCAAAGGCTGTCAGCAGATAGCCAACGCTACGAGGTGGTGAATTTATGAACTAAAAATCACAGACAAACAGCGTTTCGAAAACAGTATAAGGAAAATCTGGCCAGTGTCACGGGGCTGATCTAGCCTAGAAAATGTTGAATGAAATACATGGAAATTTGGCGTTCTCACGATTTTAAAACCATGTTGCCTTTTGGAAACTCCTCGCAATTTCTCCGATGAACGAAAAAAAAATAGTAAACAGAAAACATGTTACTAGTGAATAGGGGAAACCTCTGCCTCGCCCTGAAACTTACCGAGCACCGGTTAGTTAGCGTCCGATAGTAACGTTCAAAATATGAAGAGTCTAATTATCTTTCCTGAAACTACTCGCACGCACTCACTTCGTAATTAATAGTTGAGAGTTAATTTTTTTCATCACTTCATGGTAATGATATCGAAGAGTTGAACTATTTGTATGACTAAAATCCGTTCCTCCGTGAAAACGATTTGAGAAAAAAAGAAACGTCTGTAAATGGTCCTATTTGAATATATAAGAGTACGGTAAGGCTCGCACGAGCGCAGAAAAGTGTTATGTAGGAACCCAGTATTAAGCCTAGGTTTCTGCATGACATTTCTATAAAATTTATTTGTGAAAAAGTGTCATGTAATGATCTAGCGTTAACTCTATATTAATACGTGATATTTCTCTACCCCATTATTTTTTGAGCGAATAACTGTTCAAAATGATTATTTCTGAAAGATTTTTTTTTTTAATAATAATAGAAATCCCGCTTAATCAAATGGTCCAAGGATTTATCCGAGAAATTTAACAGTTTCTCTGCAGTACGCGCTTGAAAAGTGTTATTCTCCTTTCGTCTGTGAAGTTGATTTTGGCCTAGGTCACTTTGTCCTCATGTACTATTGATCGAATTTAGAAATAAATTTTAATTTCATTTTTTTATGAAATTTTTAGTTTGAAAAAAATGTTGTAGAATTGTGCAATATTCATAAACTAAAAATATATTTCGATTTATTCAATGCCCTGTTGCTTCAACCACATACGAGTGAAATTTTATTTCAATAGTTTAGGTGCAATATAAAGAATAAAAACTGGACTCTCTTTTTGTTCAGAGGATTTTTTTTATATTCAATTATGGAAAGATGTCTCATTGCTGCGTCTCAAAATTTTCGACGATACATTTTTTAACATTAAATATATCAATCGAATGTAAACATAAATTCATTAGATTACTTACCACAGAAAGAGTACAAAATTAGCATTTTCTTTTGCATTGATACGAAAAAATCCGGACCAATTTTAGCATATTCATATAGATATATCAATGTTATCTGCTGCAAGATAGTTCTTAGCTGCCAACGCGCTACAGTTTAAAATAAACGAAATAATTCAATGATTTCATGACGTTGTTTTTTTCGGTCAAATAATTTATTTATAATAATTATTATCTTGAAAAATACCGATTGAAAACAGAAAAGTGTTACGAAAAGAAGTTGCCGGTAATCGAATTTCTACAAATAGGTTTCCCTTTACTTATGTAGTAGAAAACTAAAATGGACGAGATATATTCGTCTTTTTTTTCATTGGGATTCATCAAGAAAAATATCGATCGCGGACGAAAAAGTTTTGTTATGAAACTTGTAGAGAATTGCATTCCCTGTAAGTTCGTCGCTTCTACGTGTGCGTTGAAATTCAATATTAGCCCAGTCGGGTTAGTCAAAAAAAAGCCTTACCTTGCAAAAATTCCCGGCAGCAATTTTATTGCTCTATCCTTTAGGGGGGATTACTGATAGTCTAAATTCAAAATGGCGACCCAATTCCGCGTTTGCGTTTGCCGCCATTTTGAATTTAAAGGGAAATCGTTTTTGTTCAATATCTTATTAGCCATTTTCAACTTTTCAACAAAAATAATAAGGACTAATGTTGTTGCAAATTTAATTCTCTACAACTTTAGTCCTTACAATTTTTATCGTACGACCGATATTTTTTTAATTAAGTGGGAAAATAGTGAAAAAGTCTAATTATCGAATTATCTCGTTTATTATTAACTTTAGGACATAAATGTACATGAACAAAGTTGTATAGAATTAAATTTTGATCTCTACGATTGTTTTCGGAGAACCAATATAAAGGGTCCTACGCTTATAGCAAGCCTAATGAAGGCAGGATTACAGTATCTGTGGCCCCCAATTCTGACCACGTAATCTTCATATTTAACCCAAAATAATACTTTTTTCCAGAGTGGTAAAAATCAAAATTCGACCTTTAAGGGGGTGAAATGGGAATTCGAAAGTTGGAGCATTATTACAATATTTTTGATCCCCAATTTTGACCACGTAATTGGACTTTTTCCAAGAGTGGTAAAAATCGAAATTCGACCTTTAAGGGGGTGAAACGGGAGTTTGAAAGTTGGAGCATTATTACAATACCTTTCATCCCCAATTTTGACCACGTTGTCTTCATATTTGACCCAAAATAAGACTTTTCAAGAGTGGTAAAAATCGAAATTCGTCATTTACGGGGGATGAAATGGGAGTTTGAAAGTTTGAGCATTATTACAATTTCCGTGATCCCTAATTCTGACCACGCAGATTGGATAATATTGGACCCGAAATGAAACTTTTTTGAACAGTGTTGAAAATCAAAATTCGAACTTGAAGGGAACGACAAAAGAGTTCTGATGTTTGGACGGTATTACGACACCTGTCGTTCTTGATTCTGACCATGCAGTTTAAGATTCAAATCACCATATAAGATTCAAAACAATATTTTTTTCAAGAGTAGTAGAAATCGAAATTCAAACTTTAAGGGGGCACAAAGGGGGGTTTCAAAGTTTTTATGAGGCAACATATTTTTTGGTCGGATTCACTTGAAACTTGAAGCTAGCGGAAGCACTCAGACGAAACACCATTTTTTCATTCTTTACATTAGAATTTAATTCTATACAATTCTGTTTATGTACATTTATGTCCTAAAGTTAACCCTAGGACCCTACACTATATGTATGAAAAGAAATAGCCTACACTGGGGTTACGCGCACCCCAGCACTTTCAATCGTTGCAGTTGATTCATTATTTGTCGTAGAGAGCTTCGTTTTTTTTAATTTGAACGTTCGAATTCTGAAAAATGAAATAGAACATTCGAAAAAATTTAATATTATTTTTTTGGGATGACAAATGCAATTAAAAACAATTAGGAGCAAAATTTTTCATTTTTTTACTAAAATAAAAAAAATTTTGACACACGTATTTTGGAAAATGAAATCTTTTATTCTTAAAAAAAGACTGTATGGATCAAGCCTGAAAAAATTGCAAACCAAAAATTCGAAGTGTTTCATTCATTTTACAGGGGATTAAGTTAGCGTAGAAGGAAATACAGAAAAATTTGTGGGGTTACGCTAACCCCAGGCTCTTGATTAAATCTACTTTCTGTCACGCCCAGGCCAAAATTAACGTTTTACCCGGCACAATTCTACTTTATACACTCCTCCCTCCTAATGCGACCAATAGTTTAGCATGACTACCTTTAACTATCGAAATGCCAGGGCCTTAAAAATTTGGTGGGGGTTTGGGGAATCCCTGTGTAGGGTCCTAGGGTTAATAATAAACGAGATAATTCGATAATTAGACTTTTACTATTTTCCGGCTTAATTCGAAAAATATCGATTGTACGATAAAAATTGTAACAACTACAGTTGTAGAGAATTAAATTTGCAACAATATTATTCCATACCATTTTTGTTGAAAAATTAAAAATAGCCGAGATATTGAGTAAAAACGATTTCCCTTTAAATTCAAAATGGTGGCTAACGCACGGAGGGAATTTGGTCGCCATTTAGAATTTAGACTACCAGTGACCCCTTTAAAAGTTCAACTAATAAAATTGCTGCCGGGAACTTTTACAAGGTCATATGACTAACCCGACTGGGTGATATGAACGAGATGTCTTTATTCAATTTTTTTCTTTTTTTTATTTATTTCAGATACACTACCGTCAGAAAGTTTCCGGACAAAAGTCCGAAAAAGTTTTCGCGCTCCTTATCATGCTATTCCGCGGGTCTTATAGATAAGTTAATTTAATAAACGGCATTTTGAAGAAAAAAAATCCCCTTTCATTCTGCTTTTTTTGAAAAAAATTTGCGATTTTTTTTATGACTAGGACTTTATTTTGAACACGACCGTTTTTCGTCTTTTTTTCTCCTATTACAGACGGACCGCGTTTCCAGAAGAATTTTTTTTTTCGAATCCCTTCGACCAGATCTTCAAAGGGAAAAGTTCAAGCTTCAATTTAGTTTTTTTTTAAATTCGGTATGATTTTTTTTAAAAAAGTTATATTGTTTTTGGTAAAAAAATACAAAATTTAGAAATGCCTGCGTAACACGAAAACTATCATGTTTAGAAAGAAATTTCAAAGGAGTGAAAAGTTGCGTCAGTGATTGTTCTAGTCATTAGATTTTTTTTTCGAAATTTTGTTTATTATCGATTTCAGTCCAACCCCAGGTGTATTAATTTCCGTAATTGGAAATCTATAGGTTTCATGACAAAAAGTCTAAGTACAAAAAAGTTTTATATCTTCATTTTAAGCGTTTTCGCTTTTTTTCAGATTAATTTTTTTGTTCATTTCGATCTTGGTGCTGGGTTAAAAAATATTGAAAAGTATATTGTACTAACGAAGGAAAAGAGTTGTATAATTCAAAACTTTAAAAAAGTAAAAAAAGAACGCCAAGTATTAAAAGACGCGACCTTAGTTATAAAATAACCATTCAATATTTTTTCTGTTATTATATTACAATTTTTACATCTCGAAAAAACCAAACAAAAAATGTTTATACTTAATTTCCAAAAAAATAAGTAAATATCAACATCCATTTCTCTTCCGTAATACTGAAAAGGGTACTGCACCCCAAAAACAATGAACAAACATACTAGAAAAATTTTGGCATTCATTATCGAATAAAAACCTATTTACATATTTTATTTTGTTTTTGTCTTGATATGTGATGAGTACATAGAAAAAATATCTAGTTCTAAATTGTTGCCGATGATTGAAAAAAAAATGAAATCATTTCAACGTAGCCAAGAATGGTGAATGAATTACGAGTTTCGGAATGGAATCATGTACATCTTGAAGATTGACCTGCTAGAGGTTTTTGTCACCTCAAGGGCTTCAAAAAAAATTCTGCGGATATAAAGAAAATGTTATTCTGCTTTTAAGCTCGCTAAGCACTAAGAATGTACAACACAATTCCACAGAGAATAATACAAAAAACAATTACATATAAATGCGCAAATACGTGTACAAATGCACGTGTTGTATTTACACGTATGTACCGCACTAATTCACTGCAAATACTACACACAAACTTGGCGTGCATGGTTTTCAAATTACAGCTCGGCGAAGGAACGCTCCATCCATCTGTATATTGAGCGAATTCAAATCACTGTAAAAACCAAGTGTGTTATTCAAACACACATTGAGTGTCTTCTGTGCTTAACGCCATAAGCAAACTATAGATTCGTTGTAGCCGATTTCTACGTGTTTTAAAGTGTGTTGAAAATTCTACAGTTTGCTTATGGCATAAAGTCCACCCATGAATTCATTTACTCGCCTATTTATTTCTTCGTTCATCCTAACCATCTATTCATGTAGCCTATCTAATCGTCTGTCCGTACGTTCAAAAAATGAGTATACGCGCGGTAGAACGGATAGATGGGTTCAGAATTAAGACGTATAAGCGGTTCAAGTTCCGTGCGTACATCTTATTCCGTCATCCCATCCATTCATTTTTTTCTATCCGTCTGACGATTCGAACC
Source organism: Rhimphoctona megacephalus (assembly GCA_963989365.1). NCBI lineage: Eukaryota > Metazoa > Arthropoda > Insecta > Hymenoptera > Ichneumonidae > Rhimphoctona > Rhimphoctona megacephalus. The sequence continues at coordinate 3,782,567 of OZ022423.1, forward strand.
ATTATTTTATTCACTCAACTCAATCAATCATCGATCAACGAATCGATTCTATTTAGCCGGTGGGCCAGTCCATTCATAAATGCATACCGTTCATCGATCCATTTATCTTATTTTGCCATTTCTTTTATTTGTACAATCCAACTCTCCATTCATCACATCCATTCATCATTTCATCGATTCAATTATTCGATTCGTTCATCGATATATACTGTTCAACTATTTACTGTTCACCCATTTCATTCATCCATCTTTACAGTTCATCTCATTTTATTATCCATTCGTCCTTTTCATCCATTTTCATTCCTAATTTGTACAACCTAGTCATGTATTTCGTTGATCAAATCATTAATCGGTACTCTCCCGTTCTATCCACGGATCGGACTTCTTTCACTATTGATAGAAGACCTGGTTGAATATTGATTTGGATAGCATATTTAATCAACTGTGTCTTCTCGAGCTGTAATTTGAAAACCATGCACGCCAAGTTTGTGTGTAGTATTTGCAGTGAATTAGTGCGGTACATACGTGTAAATACAACACGTGCATTTGTACACGTATTTGCGCATTTACATGTAATTGTTTTTTGTATTATTCTCTGTGGAATTGTGTTGTACATTCTTAGTGATTAGCGAGCTTAAAAGCAGAATAACATTTTCTTTATATCCGCAGAATTTTTTTTGAAGCCCTTGAGGTGACAAAAACCTCTAGCAGGTCAATCTTCAGGATGTACATGATTCCATTCCGAAACTCGTAATTCATTCACCATTCTTGGCTACGTTGAAATGATTTCATTTTTTTTGCAATCATCGGCAACAATTTACAATTAGATATTTTTTCTATGTACTCATCACATATCAAGACAAAAACAAAATAAAACATGTAAATAGGTTTTTATTCGATAATGAATGCCAAAATTTTTCTAGTATGTTTGTTCATTGTTTTTGGGGTGAAGTACCCTTTTCAGTATTACGGAAGAGAAATGGATGTTGATATTTACTTATTTTTTTGGAAATTAAGTATAAACATTTTCTGTTTGGTTTTTTTGAGATGTAAAAATTGTAATATAATAACAGAAAAAATATTGAATGGTTATTTTGTAACTAAGGTCGCGTCTTTTAATACTTGGCGTTCTTTTTTTACTTTTTTAAAGTTTTTTGCGATTGATTTCACTTCTTTTTGAAAAACGGCCATACTCACCAACTGTCCTATAGAGGTAAAAAAAATTCTCATTCGGGAACAATGATTAATCAGATTTTTTTTTACATCTAGAGTCGCGGTAGCGACTCGAGACAAGTACATTTAAAATACTATAAAAACAAAGACGTGTTTCGCTACTAGACTCTTTACAGCAAGCAGAGTTGGATCGAATGGTTTTTTAAAATCTCCGAAAATTGTTTCGGCGATAATTGATTAATTATAGCGTTTTTAAAGATGTTGCTGGTTCACGTATTTTTTATTTTTTTTTTCTTTCGATCGTGACTATTTAGAACTCTGTAGCCCATCGCATATTGTAAATATTAATATTTTATTTTTCCGTGCCATGAAAAATGGGTGGCGTTTTTCGCACACATTTTCTGACGTTTCGCGGTCGCTGTCTAGTGACACTAGTTGTAACTAGAAATATTCTGGTGATATGTAACAGTGTGTTCGTCGATGTGACCGCCGACCGTTTTATATCTTTTTTAATAATAACAGTGACAGCTGTTGAAATGAAAAAGGTTATAAAGATCGCGGCCGCGGATTAATGGTGATAGTCGTGAGAAAAATGAGGTTATAAAGATCGCGGGTAGTCATAAGATTAAATGATTTTATAAAGATCGCGGGTGTGAAATTTGATGTTTAGAGTCATCAGGGTTAAGGTTAATAGTGATGGTTATGAGGTTGAAAAAAAATCTAGAGTCGCGGTAGCGACTCGAGACAAGTACATTTATGTATATTATAAGATGGCGAAGACGAGTCGCTACTAGAGTCTTTACAGCAAGCAGAGCGGTTTCGAACGGTTTTCGAAAATTGTTTCAGCGATATTTAAGGCACCCGTACAACTCACTCGAAAAAAAACTCCATCAGGAACATCTCTACCAGACCAATCACAACCAAGGAAAATCTCCACCAATGACAATCTCCACCGGGAACATCTCAACCAACCCAATCTCCATCATTCCCAACTCCACCAGACAAAACTCACCCAGGAAAATCTCTATCGTGGTCAATCTCCACCAGAGGAACATCTCCATCAGGAACATCTCCACCAGTCATGAAGATCGCTCTTTACTGTCGGTATGGAAAACTGCAAAAGCTATCTAGAAATCCCATAGATGGTGTACCAGTAAGTGTAAAACAGTGGACGCATAACACATAACCAAATTTTGTTACACAACGAGAGAGAATAAAGGACCGTTTGGAGCTGAAAAGTTTTGTCGCTCGCGGATCACAGTGTTTGATTGATCGATGAGTTTGACGACAAAACTCTTCATCTCCAAACGGTCCTTTCTCTCTCGTTGTGTAACAAAATTTGGTTATGTGTTATGCGTCCACTGTTTTACACTTACTGGTGTACCATCTATGGGATTTCTAGATAGCTTTTGCAGTTTTCCATACCGACAGTAAAGATTGATCTTCATGACTGGTGGAGATGTTCCTGATGGAGATGTTCCTCTGGTGGAGATTGACCACGATAGAGATTTTCCTGGGTGAGTTTTGTCTGGTGGAGCTGGGAATGATGGAGATTGGGTACGTTGAGATGTTCCCGGTGGAGATTGTCATTGGTGGAGACTTTCCTTGGTTGGGATTGGTCTGGTAGAGATGTTCCTGATGGAGTTTTTTTTCGAGTGAGTTGTACGGGTGCCATATTTAATTAATTAAAACACTTTAAAAGAGGTTGCTAGTTCACGTATTTTTTCTTTTTTTTTCTTTCGATCGTGACTATTTAGAACCCTGTAGCCTAACGCATATTGGAAATATTAATATTTCATCCTTCCAAATCATGAAAAAAAGGTGGCATTTTTCGCACACATTTTTTGACGTTTAGCGGTTGCTGTCTAGTGACACTAGTTATAACTAGAAATTTTCTGGTGATATGCGAGACTGTGTTCGTGATGTGACCGTCGAAGACTTTTCTTCAGGATGCATAAGGCGTCTTCTCACTTTGGAAATTTAAAAAAATCGATTTTTTTTTTTTTTTAAATTTTGAAAGTACATATCTTCAAAAATGTCATCTCGAAATTTCATAAAGATCGGACGAGTCTAACTACATTTTTTGGCGACCGTTAGGTGACTACCTGAGAGTACCCGGCGATCCCTCCAAAACTTTAAACGCAGTTATCTCAAAACAAGGTTTTTCGGTGCTTTGTTGATGAAATTTCGGAAACTATCCGGCCGATTGTCATGAAATTTGAATGACATATGCTTCATAGTTATGGCTATAGCGCATATCATCAGATTTTTTAAATTTTGATTTTAAGAATTTTTTTTTTACAAAAAACTGCAAAAAAATCGTGGTTTTTTTTTACTTTTTCGAAAAACGTGCGCCATTTTGTTATTTTCGCGAATATCAAAAATCTGATGATATGCGCTATAGCCACTGACATACTGAATCTAAAACAGTTTTATTTTTTTGTTTCAGACGACCCGTCTCGGAGATACCATCAACAAGCCACGACCATAACATTTTTACACGGGTTTTTCAATGCTACTGATGTATTATAATAATTGTTTAAAAAAATAAAATAAAAATTTTTTCATGTACTTGAAAGATGTGTTTATTACATAGGATCCGTTTTATCCCATAATTTTAAGCAAAAATCCTCGAAAAAAAATCGCAAAAACAGCCTATTTTTGAGGCGCTTAAAGTGAGAAGATGCCATAAGTAAGAGTGACAGCTGTGAGTTTCGAAAAAAGATCGCGATTATACTAGTGATAGTTGTGGGGTTAAAAAGTAAGATTATAAAAATCGCGGGTGTGAAAGCAGATAATTTTATTTTTGGTTAGACATATTCGAGATCAGGATTTTAAACGCCTATTCGGTGAACATTTAATATCTTTGTTGTAAGGTTATAAAGATCGCGGTCAGTTTCAACTTTTCATTAAAGTTACTTTTATTATATTATCGGTAGAAGAGTGATAGTGTAAAAATAAAGTTTAAATCAATAAATAAACTTTTGAACAGTGTCTAAATAAATAATTTTTTTTATTAACCCTAGCCCCAACAATCCATTTTTCCGAACGTAAACTCTAGAACGGAGTCGAAAACGGTGCCTCTTCTCTTTTACCATAAAATGTTCCATGAATGCAATAATAAAGTTTATTTAGAAACCATTCTCTTTGTTTTTTTTTTTTATAACTAAGAGAATGGTGTATGATAAACTCGTATTCGGTGAATATTTGATATCTTTGAACAGTTGTGAGGTTATAAAAATCGCGGTCAGTTTCAGTTTTGGTTAAAGAAACTTTTATATATATAGATAGAAGAGTGATAGTGCAAAAATAAAGTGTAATTTAATAAATAAACTTTTGAACAGTACCTTAATAAATAATTTTTTTTATTAACTTTAGGCCCAACAATTCATTTTTCCGAACGTAAATTCTAGAACGGAGTCGAAAACAGTGCCCTTCTCTTTTACCATAAAATGTCTCTTGCATGCAACAATAAAGTTTATTAGGAAACCATTCTCTTCATTTTTTATATAACTGAGAGAATGGTGTATGATAGCACCCTAGGTTTGAATTATATGTGGTTTTAAACCACCCTAGAGTGCACTTTGCACTTGCAACACAAAACGGAATCAGGCGATGCGAAATAATTTTGAGCGAAAAGATATTTGATTTGAGGAAAAAAAATTTCATAAGTACTTCACCAATTTTTTTTTTATCTATTGCTCATGAGATATAATTCGTAATCAATAAATATTATTAAAAAAAACTCGCGTAGTACTTCGGCCAAAATTATTTTTTCCAATCAAACTTTAGCTCTCGAAATTTTGTACGTATATTTTTTTGTTTCAAAATCTCGTTTTGTTATGATTACTTATACAAATAGCAAAAATCCCCTCCCGGGGAAAAAAACCTGGACAAGTACATTGGTGGTCCTTCGTTTCCCTATGATATCACAAAAAGTCCAAAACCCCACTTAATTTTTTTTTTTTTAAATGTTTACTAATTTTATTCATATCCCGGAGGGAAACCAACCATATAGATCACGAAATATCCGGCCAAAAAACCAGACTTCACAATAAATGTTACTTTGAATTTATTTCCACAGAACAACACAAGAATCAAAACATTAAAAAATCAGCATTATCAAGATGAGAAAAATGCCACTTATAATTGGTGTGTAAGAAGTATCAAAAGTCTAAAAAAAAATGAAAAGAGATGGACATCTAAGTTACGTGTAGCAGTAAAATTTTTGATATCGGTACTAGGACAAGTATTTCTTTGGTGACTGAGAAGATATCAATATGGAAGTACCGGCAACGTAGGGCATGCAGTTGGTGCATTGCTTCTAGGATCTCCTAAGTCGAGTAGCTACTTTTGTATTGGCTATGGCGCGACCAATGTTGCCAAATAGTACTTCCTTATATGACCTAATGAAACAACATTGCCTGCGCCGTGGCTAAAACAACGAAAAACATTCAGAAACCAGTCGAAAACTCGACACACAAACGCAGGAACAGGAAGTTTAGCATAAGATCCCGTACTTTTGTAATGTTAAAAAAAGGCTTTAATTTATGTTCGTACATGATAGCACAGTTTTCTTTGATTGGTAATAATTTGATGAACGTTCACCACCGTACGTTGAGCATATACGCACAAAGTACTTGTCCGGCCCATAACGTTTTATTAAAATTGCTCATTCAAGTAAAAATCACATAAAAAGTTATGGACCGGACAAGTACTTTGTGCGTATACGCTCAACGTACGGTGGTGAACGTTCATCAAATTATTACCAATTAAACAAAACTGTGCTATCATGTACGAACATAAATTAAAGCCTTTTTTTAACATTACAAAAGTACGAGATCTTATGCGAAACTTCCTGTTCCTGCGTTTGTGTGTCGAGTTTTCGACTGGTTTCTGAATGTTTTTCGTTGTTTTAGCCACGGCGCAGGCAATGTTGTTTCATTAGGTCATATAAGGAAATACTATTTGGCAACATTGGTCGCGCCATAGCCAAAACAAAAGTAGCTACTCGACTTAGGAGATCCTAGAAGCAATGCACCAACTGCATGCCCTACGTTGCCGGTACTTCCATATTGATATCTTCTCAGTCACCAAAGAAATACTTGTCCTAGTACCGATATCAAAAAATTTACTGCTGCACGTAACTTAGATGTCCATCTCTTTTCATTTTTTTTTAGACTTCTGATACTTCTTACACACCAATTATAAGTGGCATTTTTCTCATCTTGATAATGCTGATTTTTTAATGTTTTGATTCTTGTGTTGTTCTGTGGAAATAAATTCAAAGTAACATTTATTGTGAAGTCTGGTTTTTTGGCCGGATATTTCGTGATCTATATGGTTGGTTTCCCTCCGGGATATGAATAAAATTAGTAAACATAAAAAAAAAAAAATTAAGTGGGGTTTTGGACTTTTTGTGATATCATAGGGAAACGAAGGACCATCAATGTACTTGTCCAGGTTTTTTTCTCCGGGAGGGGATTTTCGCTATTTGATATCACTTCTTTTTTCTATAGTATTTTCATATTTCGTTTTATATAAACTCCAATAGAGCCTGTATATAACAAAAAAAACTTACAACGTGTCTGCATTATTACATGATCGATTTATTTCAATGTCAGGAATCAGCACTGCTCACACTACTAATTCGACATAAGAGAATGATACAGATTTTCTACCATAAATTCCTTGTTATTGAGATTGTTTAAATATAGGAGCGTTTCGTTCCTGTGATAAGAAAAAAAGTTATAATGTTTTCAAAAGAGTTAACTACAGACACGAAGTATTTTCGAGATGTTAGTAATTCATTGATAGGTTATTATTCGATTATAGCTTGGCAGGAAGGTGTTATAGAAGAGATGTCAAGTACCAATTTTTCCCCGAGGCGAAAATTCAGAAAATTAAATACTTTATCATTAGCTTTCAAGTTGTGTATTAGAATAAGGCATTCAGGGGCGAAAAGGCAGCGAGGATATTAGCAATTTCGGTCTAAGCTATAAATAGATAATTATATTTAACTTTACTGTCAGGAGCCTCAGAATTATTATTCTTTCAAAGATGAAATGACAGAAGAATATGATGCATCATCCTTGACTTACAAATTGTTTTATAAAACATAGAACAAAATTTGATTGAAAAAGAATTCGGCCGAAGTACTTGACAAATGTTTTTTCACTTAATTTACATAATGTATCGGTCATGGTAACAACCTCGCCAAGTACTTCGGCCGAAATTCATTTTCATCTAATTTTTTTTCGTTTGCAATCTTTTTTTGCTTCGGACCCTTATTGATACAGAGTTTTTATTTTCATTCTGGTTGGTAAAACAACTGCATTTTCGAAAATGATTCTTTTCTATATCAACATTCAATATTATTTGAAGATTTTATCACACGATAAAGCCTCCCGTACTTGGCCACATCTATTTTAGTATAGCTCAATTTATTTTATAACTTTTTGCGAAACCCAACCTTAGCTTTTCGTGAGGATTAACTCATTTTGTTTTGTGTGATTTGAATTTATTTGATACATTTTTTGAGAGTGGTCACTTTTCTTACTTTTTGATAGGATTTGATTTTCTTAGGGATTTTTGCGAGAACAGGTTTTTGCAGTGTATGTATATTAGTGGAAAAATATGGGAACGGCGGTCAACAAATGTACTTGTCCAGGTTTTTTCCACGAGGGGGTTTTTATGCGTGATATGATGCGTTTTTTCTCTTTCTTTTGAAACATCTCGCTTTATATAGATTAGAAAAAGGTTATATTGGGAAATTATCGCCTTTTCATTTCCAAACCCTGACCCCTTCTACTTCGAATCAGGTTTATTCCCCATGAAATAAAGGGGCACGTATTTTGGAATTTTCAATTTGGCATTTTTTTTATTATCGAGCCAGTCAAATTTTTTTGACATTTCGATTTACCTTTCTGGAATCAGGCTAAAATAAGTCGGGAACTGGGAGTCTGATACAAAAATTTACAAAGCTTTTGAGAGCAAGATTAGAAGAGTCAGAACTTTTCCATAGAATTTGTAGCTATTTGAATTTGTGTTTATCAAATAAACATATTAAACAGCAGTATCTCCTTGTTATATTTGTAGATTTGTGGTAAAAAATATTACGCTTATTTCAGCTTGTTGATAAAAATGGGGCGATTTTGTTCGAAATTTTTCATTTTTGATTAATGATAAAATAAAAAACTAGTTTCACGTATGTTTAGAGAAAACATATCGAATCTATTGTGAAAAAAGTTCACGCATTTTTTCATTCTTATTTTTATTAACAAGGTGGAATCATGATTATTTGTCAATACCATTGAAGAAGTTACTACCATGAAAATAAAAAGTTACAACTATTTCAATATTCTCATTGAATATAGAAAAGTTCAAATAGTATGTTATGGGAACTCCAAAACAATATATTGAACAAAGCGGACAAATTCAGATCAGGATCGTACCCAAGAGAATGAAATGAATTTAGTTGTATTAGTCACATTAGCTTTGAGCAAATTTTGATACCATCAAACCCAGAGCGACTGTAGAGGAAAGCCTTTGGAATAAATTTTTTTCAATTTATTATGCCATAATCAGAGCTAAATAGTGGAAATACTTAACACACATGTCTCCTCTTCACAAAATGTTCAAAGTTTGTAGATATCGGCTACATTCCAATGATACAAATTTTGATACTATCAGCAGAAGAGCACCCGACGACTTTCTGAAACAACTTTTTAAATTGATTATGCCATAACTAAAGTGGAAAAGTGAAAAAACATAGTGCACTTAAAGCCCAACAAAGTTCAGAAAATTTGGATGTATCTATAGCGTTCCGAGGACAGAAATTTTAATCCCATCCAAAAATGAGCAGCCGAAGACTTTTTGTAATAAATTTTTCAATTCATAATGCCACAATCAAAGATAAAACGTGGAAATACTTGGCGCTTCACAAAATGTTAAAAGTTTGTAGGTATCGGCTACATTCCCATGATACAAATTTTGATGCAAATTTTGATATTTATAACAATAATGGCCGTGAAAGCATCAACACTAGAACTTACAGGTATTTTAATATTATCTTTGAATTTCGAAAAGTTCAGAAAGTATGTTATGGATATTTTAAAACAATAAATTCAACAAAGCGGGCAAACTTAGATCAGTACTGTGCCCAAGAAAATGGATCGAGTTGAGTTGTACCAGTTGCATTATCTTCGTGCAAATTATCGTACCATCACAACCAGAGCATCCGTAGAGCAAATCTTTTTGAAAATATTTTTCAATTCGTTATGCCACAATAGGAGCCAAAAAGTAGAAATACTGAGCACACATGTTGCTCCAGGAAATTTTCAAAGTTTGTAAGTATACGTTGCGTTCCAATGAAACAAATTTTTATACTTCCAGAAAAAAGGAACCAAAGACTTTCTGACAATTTTTTGAATTAATCATGCCACAACTCAAGCATACCGCACATGGGGCTCAATAAAGTTTATGAATTTTGCATATAGCCATTACTTTTCGAAGCCAAAATTTAATCCCATCCAAAAATGAGCAAGCGAATAATTTTCATAATAAAATTTTCAAGTCCTAATAATGCCACTATTCCAGCAAAAAAGTGGAAATATTGGGCACACTTGTTACTTCACAAGTTTTTCAAAGTCTGTACGTATCTGTTGCAATTCAATGATACAAATTTTGATAATATCAGTATAAACACATCAGAAGACTTCCTAAAACAATTTTTCAAAATTTATTATGCTACAACTAAAGTGAGGAAGTGAAAAAATATAGCTCAATAGAGCCGAATGAAATTTTGAAATTTTGCATATATTCATGGCGTTCCGAAGACAATAATTTTGATTCCATTGACAAATGAGCAACCGCAGAATTTTCATAACAAAATTTTTAATTCTTAATGCCACAATCGGAGCCAAAAAGTGGAAATACTTGGTACATTTGTTGCTTTACAGAATTCCCAACGTCTGTAGGTATCCGTTGCAATCCAATGATACAAATTTTGATAATATCAGAAAAAAAATATCAGAAGACTTCCTGAAACAATTTTTCAAAATTCATTATACTACAACTAAATTAGGGAATTGAAAAAATGTAGCGCACATTGGGCCCAACAAAATTCTGAAATGTTGCATGTATGCATGGCATTCTGAAGGCAGCAATTCTTAATCCATCGACAAATGAGCAAAAGGGAAAATACTTGGCACATCTGTCGCTTTACAGAATTTTCAAAGGCTGTAGGTATCCATTGCAATTCAATTATACAAATTTTGATAATATCAGTTAAAGGACATCGGAACACTTCCTGAAACAATTTTTCAAAATTCATAATGTTACAACTAAAGTGGTGAAGTGAAAAAATAGAGCGCATATTGAGCCATACAAAATTCTGAAATTTTGCATATATTCATGGCGTTCCGAAGATAATAATTTTGATCCCATTGACAAATGAGCAACCGAAGAATTTTCATAACAAAAGTTCAATTCATAATGCTAAAATCGGAGGTTAAAAGTAGAAATACTTGGTACATTTGTCGCTTCACACAATTTCCGAAGTTTGTAGGCATTCGTTGCAATCCAAAGATATAAATTTTGATAATGTCAGAAAAAACACATCGGAAGACTTTCTGAAACATTTTTTTTAAATTCATTATGCTACAATTAAAGCGGGGATGTGAAAAAATATAGAGCATATTGAGCCAAACAAAATTCTGAAATTTTGCATATATCCACGGTGTTCCGAAGACAATATTTTTGATCCCATTGACAAATGAGCAACCGAAGAATTTTCATAACAATATGTTCAATTCATAATGCTACGATCGGAGCCAAAAAGTGGAAATACTTGGTACATTTGTCGCTTCACAGAATTTCCAGAGTCTATAGGCATTCGTTGCAATCCAAAGATACAAATTTTGATAGGATATGGAGTATATACCGCCATAGTCTTTTGACATAAAGATATATTATCCGAGCCATTTTGACATAAAGATATATCATTACTTACTACGGTTATCATCCAGATGCATCCATATATATCCAAATGCAGGTTGACAGTGTATTTGTCTATTAATACATCAAACGCGAGATGATTCTACACCATATTTTGGATAGAAAAACGACGTCGAAAATCTTTTGGAATGGACCAACAATTATCATGCAAGGAACATTTTATGATGTACAAATCTTATTATGGCCAGCGAGGAACATTTTATAATAAAGAGGAAAGGGATAAAATAAATTGTCAACGGTGTACAGTTAAAAAAAAATATTTATTAAACACTGCTCAAAACTCGGCATGATAATAACAAACTTTGCCATATACATTTTTTTGACACTCATTATTAGTTTTATAGAGTTCCTTTTCCAAATTTACATCGATTCACACCAATCATGATTAACAGTTCAACGTACACTATTTCATATTTATCAAAGAAACGAAAAGAACGATTTCTCAAGAAATCTTATACGAGGAACATTTAATCGCGAAAGAGAAATTCCATCGGAGTTAAGTGTGGAAAATAAAAACTGCAGGGTTAACAATAATAAAAGAATGTATATTCATTTCAGCACTGTTCGAAAGTTGATTAAAAGCACTTCACTATTTTCACACCATCACTTTCTTATTATTGCTGTAACCAAGAGTCGATTGAACCTAACCTCGATATTTATAACCTCACAAATGTTCGTGAACAAAGATTAATATTTTCAATTCTGTTTAAGCCACGAGATTCTAATTAGTCGCGATCGAAAGGGGGAAAAAAATAAAAAATACGTGAATTTGAATGAAACTCTAAATTGCTGTCATTGAATTTATATTAAAGAAATCATTTTTGGATCGTACGCGTACGATCCAAAATTATTTCGCGATTTGTGAATAAATTTATTTATAGATCGCGAAATAATTTTTTTTCCCGAATTTATCCACAACACGTCCCGCATAAGAACTTCTCACTTTGAAAACTCCGTTCAGACTTTCCGCGGTATGGGTACTTCGAACTATTTATTTATTCACAGAGCGCGAAATAATTTTTTTCCCGAATTTATCCACAAACACGTCTCGCGTATAAGCACTCATTCTCACTTCGAAAACTCCGTTCAGACTTTGCGTGGTATAGGTAGAGAAAGATGAAACGGAATGGCCAATCACAAGCTCGGAAGGCTTCAAGAGGCCTTTCATTGTGTCGTATACAGACATGCCAATACTTCGATGTCAGCATAATCTTGAGCCTGTGCAAAGTTTTTTCTCAGCAAATACGGCATTAATCGTGCTGATTTAAGGCTCAATCGAAGTATTTTTTCGTAATAAATCTCCAGTTCAATTTTCAAATCATCATATGTCTCCTGAGCTTCGTAATTAAAGAAAATGAATTTCAGTTTTTACTCCCACCACGGTGAATCGTTTTATTCAGAGATAATAACAACACTCGACCTGTCAAACTTTCCGCGGTTCGGTATATATATATATAGCGACGAGGTGGAGGAAGTCTCAAGTGACGTCGGTCTGCGACAGCGCCGTGAAGTTAGCCGCGAGGACATGAGGCCTTTGATAGTGTTATATATATATGGGTGTCGTCAGAATGAACCAATCAGAAACTCGAGAGACACTTTCAGCCGGCTTTGGTGTTGTATACAGACACGTCTGATTCTTGAATGTGTGTGACTTTTGCGTGATTTTGAGCCCGTGCAAAGTTTTTTCTCAGCATTTACGTCACCGATCGTGCTAAATTTGGGCTCATTCGAAAGATAATTTCTTAATGAATCTCCAGTTCAATTTTCAAGGCCTCAAACGACTCGTGAGCTTCGAAAACGAACAAAATGATGTGCCAATTTTACCCCCACCACCGCGAAAAGTTTTGTTTCGAGAAAGTATAGTCTCGGCGAGCCTCGGGCCAGCAGACGACAGAGCTGTCAATGTACTTGTCCCGAGACTCTACCGAGTCTCTTGATTTAAAAACTTTCGGTGCATTCTGATGCTATTGGAGTATTTCTTCGGCATCATTTTTTATGGAATACTTTCCGATCCGTTGATCTGTTGGCACGCATGATTCGGTGCTATATTTTTTGAAATTTTTTTTTACAAAATAAAATAAAGTCAAGTTTTTACTTGTTCGTTGTTCTTTTATGCGTCGTATCTTCTCAGAACTACTGTACGTTTTAACGGGGTCATCCCATGTGACAGCTATTTTTTTCGCTTTTTTGGGAATTTTTTTTTGACGAACCATTAAAACACACTATCTTTGAATTTTTACCACACATTTATTAACGTTTTTACAGTCCTCATAATTTTATCAAACAAAAATAACAAGCTGAATCAACTTTACACCGTTTAGAAGACACTCATGTGTTGGTTGACGGCTGCCATGATTCCGAAGGTTTTGCTCATCTAAAATCAAACAATCAAACAGCATTTTAATTTGTGGACCTGAGGCTATCACTGGAACTAGAATAAAGTAAAAATATCAAAAATTGAATGTTTGGCACAGTTTTAAATGTTAAGTTCCGAGTTTCGTCGATTTTTTCGACTTTTAAAACCATGCCAAAAATTCAATTTTCGATATTTTTACTTTACTCTAGTTCTAGCGATAGTCTCAGATTTACAAATTAAAATGCCGTTTGATTTTTTGATTTCAGATGAGCAAAACCTCCGGAATCATGGCAGCCGTCAACCAACACATGAGTGTCTTCCGAACGGTGTAAAGTCGATTCAACTCGTTATTTTTGTTTGATAAAATTCTGAGGAACTGTAAAAATTTTAATAAATGTGTGGTAAAAATTCAAAGATATTGTGTTTTAATGGTTCATCAAAAAAAAATCCCAAAAAAGCGAAAAAAAATAGCTGTCACATGGGATGACCCCGTTAAGTAATCTAATAATTTTATAAGTATTGACGGTTAATTACGAAGATTGAATTCACTTGAACACTTCTTAGATCAATATTTCACATTGCATTTTTAGTCCGAATATACACCAGCTCGAAATTCGATCATGTATCCATTTTTAGCCGAAATCATTAAAAAATCGATTGAGCGACCTCTAAAATTTTGATTCAGGATTCAATTTTTGAATCTGATTCGTCGAACAAGTTTCTTTGTATGCTTCATACCATTCTTGATATTCTTCCGTGTCTTTTTGATTTTTCCAAACTTCACAAGCCTGGCAGTAAGAACTTTTTACAATTACGTCAAGAACTTTGCCCGTGAAATGTCCTATTAGCGATGTGACGCCAAACAGAGACGAAAATCCGCGTTTGTGCCACGTTCCATCACCTGACACAATCAAATCAGTATTCTTACTTTCACTGTTAGTAGAATTCAAGTTTATCTCTTCTTTAGAAGCCTTCTTCATAAAAAATTGAGCCATATTTTTACTCGCTTCACAAATATGCTCCAGTAATATGCAGTACGTAGATTTAGCCAACCATGGCGGGAAGTCCATCAATGCGCAAAATTTTTTTGCACCTTTGTAACCGACGCCTATGACACGCATCGCTAATGTGAACCTTCGATTTATTTCATAAGAATGGTGAATAAAATCGCACGACGGTATGTATTGAGGAGTACACTTATCACACACCACAGAAATTTTTAACCCAAGTCCACGTTCGCTTACTATTCCAAAACATATTTTACTGTTGCACTTAGCACATTTTACGAGACTCGTGAGCGACGAAAAAACAGTAAAAAAATGAATTATTCGGAAATTAACTGCATCTGTTTTTGGCACATGATATTCGTCCTGACCTCTTAATTTTTTTGCTGATGTACTTGCTCCGCCATCATCAGTCTCCGCAGATTTTGGATTGAAATACTGTTTCCTTTTCAAGGGTCGTGTTTTATAAACCCGTTGACTTTTCCGCACTTCTCTCGATATTTTTCTATCTATCTTGGACTCGAAAACTCACGAAATTGTTCCGAATATGGACGTTCGCACGCTCCAACGTTTTGAATCTTACTGATACTGAAACCGTATTTTGAACTACGAAAGGCCTTTCTTATTTTCTATATGTATATATGAGTGTGTAGGGCTATATTGATGGTCACAATATATGTATGTATACTCAATACAATAGAGACCTTCAGGTACCCTCTAACGGACTCAGCTAGTCGAGCGGACAGCTGCCGCTACCTGCTTACCTATGGCTCAGACACGACGTGCTACAAAGTCTTGTATTTCGGCGAATAATGGTCCGATTTACATTTACCTGGGCGGAAAATGTTCGTAAGAGATTCTACTTTTTGAAAATGAAATAAAAAAAAAATCGATTTTTCGAAAATTCTAACTAGGTCTGTCCCCTTAATTTGATAAGATAATGAGAGCGGTTACCCATAAAACTTTGTATGATGAGTTGGTTTTTAGAAAGGATTTTTGTGCGGAGATCTTTGCATGAACGACTTAGACGGGTTTTTGTAAATTTTGGTGGGGATCGGTATTTTGGCGCTGGGTGGTAGGGGGGATTAACTGGAATGATTATTTGGGGGGCATAAATGTACTTGTCTCAGCTTTTTTCACAGCATCTATGCTGTCTTTGGCTAGGATAAATTGAGTAACTTCCTTCATATGACAAAAACCAATCGCAGAGCTAAACAGTAATTTCTTCCATCACTGACGCACAAATACTGCTAAATGAGTATTATACGAGGAAAACAAGTTTTAACAATGAAATGGAAAGAAAATGATAGTTATAAAGAAAATCAATTTTTTTGCAATGTAATATCCGGATGTAAGGTGGTCATTTGACAACTAAGGTTACAATTTTTTAATATTTGGCGTACATTTTTAATACCTTTCTAAAGTATTACATACAACAATTTTTCAAATTCTAAGCGTAAAATGTTTTTCTCTACAGTGTCAACCCCCTTCGATATTACTCTTGAATTTTTATCAAAAACTACTTCCATTTTCATCAAAAACTTTGATGATGGGGAAATCGTTCGTTGTATTTTTTATAATTGAACTGTGGATTTTTTTTACTATTAATCATGCACTAATCTCTGAAAAATCATACAAACCGAATGGATAAGTGGGTCAAATTTTTCGTTTTGGCAGATGCTTTCATTGAAAAATATGTCAACAATTGTTTAAAGATTACGTAAATCAATTTTTAAATTACAAGCAAAAAATGTTTTTTCCCGCGGCGATAGTTCCTTTTAATTTTGCTGTTAAATTTTCATAGGAAACTATTATTCATTCAATGCATTTCAAGACTAGTATAATCGTGGGGAAATATTAGTCTAATCAACAACAAAAATGTTTATTAAAATTAACAATTCGAAAAATAGAACTAGCTATTTTCTCATGTTTGTACTTCGCTTAAAATTTATTAATTGAATTATGCTTCCGTACAAACATTGAAGAAACAAATTAATTAGTACAAGTGCTATGAAAAAAGGTTATTTTATCTTAGGATAAAAAAAGGTAGGTGATGTAAACTTCGAATAATTTTTCACATAGTTTTAAACAAAGTACATTTCGGAACAAAAATGTTAACCTCCTAGACGATTCGCTTTGTTCGAGTTTTCAAGGAGCTATAGATAATAGATTGTAAAAAAAATCGATATTTTAATTATAATAATAATATACAACGAATGATTTCCCTACGATCACACTTAAAATATGCTTAAAATTTCTCAAAAAAATAATAGTTTTTTTTATAAAAAAAATAACAGAAACCAAAATACTAAACTAACTAAAATAACAGAAATAACAATAATGAGAAAGAGAGCGAGCGCGCTACGAGCGAGAGAGAGGGGACGAAGATTCGCGCGCTGTCTCTCTCACTCAGCGGCGCGCGATAAAAGGGGGTATAAGCCTCGTTCAGCGGGACTGGATGACGGAAAGCAGAGAAATGCAGAAGATTCTTATCAAAAGGACATGTGTCTCACCTATTCAAGCGTGACTTACGCCCATTTGTCTCCAGGAAGACAAATTATCCCGAAACATTCGATTTTAATTCATTAAATTATCATATCTCATGCAAGATTGGCTAAACGGATCTACTTACAACAAAGACCAATAGAAAGAGAAAAATCGAAAAAAATTCGTCACAAATATTCAGATTTTTTACTCAAACGGTTCGTCCGTGAGAGCGATTTAAAAACGCTATGACGTCATAAAACCGGCATATTCGTGTATATAAAAGTGCGGCAGGGCTCGCGCTGACTTTTTCTTTTAATACTTGGCGTTGAGCCGCTACCGCGTCTCTTGATTTGAATAAAAAAATGATAATTCAGGGTACAGAAAGGGAGGACAAAACAATAAGGATGTGTCAAAAACTAAAAGCGACAGCTGATGGAAAATCTGAAGACAGGACACAATTTTTTCGGAATCACTATACTTGCACTGAAACTTCACTCATATTCAAATTAATATAACTTAAACAGAGTTAATAATAAAATTTAAATTCAAGACGAAAATTTAAAAAATTATGTTTCCCTCACATTTTATCGCATATTACTACAAAATACGCGCGCTGACGGTCTCGCAGGGGAGCAGCCATCTCAAATATCTACGAAGATGATTGACTGGCATTCAGCGAGATTACACAGCGGTGACAGAACGTGTCCAAAATTATACTGATCGACATATAAATGTCATCCTTATATTTGTAGATAAATTTATACAAAAACTTCATTTTTTTTAGTAAAAAATAAAGAATAACACAGTGTTAGAGCGCGCGATACAGAAAACATACGATATTTTCATTCATTATTTATTGAAAACAAATGAGAAAGACATAAAACGCGCGCGGCTTTGCGCTCTATTTGTTTTTTTTTTACTCTTACTCATTGTCAATGACACGCGATATCATATATTATATATTAATATTTTAATTATTACATGTGGTTATATTATTACATGTGGTTTATTTCTCATGTGTATACATATCAAGAGACGCGGTAGCGACTCGATAGTTAGTGCATACAGGAAGTACAGGAAGAAATGCTACGCGTATTAATTAATTCATGTAATTTAAACCAATTTTAAACAACTGAAAAAAAAGTGAAAAACGACCATGTTCAAAAATGTATACAAGGTCCGAAAAAAATCGTAAAAGTATTTAAATAACCCAGAATGAAGCTGTATATGCCCTCTTCAAAACCTTGTTTGCAAAATTGGAATATCTACTTTTTTGGCAGAGCAATCGAACTTTTAGTGCGGCTCCAAATTTTACGATTTCGGCCGGCATATATATATATTGTAACGGTACGCTTTTTACGTTCCCCGCTACGCGTGAATTCGAGCAACTAAGAATGTTTAGGAGCAGGTATGAAAAGAAGCGTGAGTCAGAGGTTTTGTGTCAAAAAAACAAATGATCGTGTTTATTTACAATGTTTTGTCAGTGTACAAAAATAAAAATGCAAATCATTGGTGTTTTCGTGATAAATTAAAGTTTTTCAGATTCGTTCCCTAATTTCAATAAATTTGTCCCATTTAGTTCCTTTATATCATGAAATTTGTCATACTTTTCCAATTTACAGGCTCTTTTCTCTTGTGTCAATAACTTGTCCAATTTACGCTCTTAGCTCCCTAATTTCAACAATCTTGTCCAATTCACAGGCTCCTTTCTCTTGTGTTAATAGCTTGTCCAATTTACGATGTTAGCTCCCTAATTTCAACAAACTTGTCCAATTTATAGGATCCTTTATCCAATTCAATCAATCCGATTTATTCAATGATTCGATATAATTTTATTCTCATCTCTTTCCATGGCTCGATATAATCTTATAGAGATTGATTGATTTTGTTTATGCAACAGTTCTCGCTTCAAGAAAAATATAAATTGTTTTTAATTTGTTTAAATGAAATGAGTTATTTTTACTCCAACAAAAAATAATTAAATGATTTAATGAAAAAGGGTCCTATGCCAAGCATCTTCAGACTGCACGGAATCGCACGGTCCCCTCCCGCTTTAGCATAGGAAAGGAAGGATCAGAATTGAGAATCTGCAGACCCTACGGAATCGCAGAGTCCCCTCCCTCTCAATAATGAAGGATAAGGTTATCACACTAGAAATCTTTGACCTGCACGGAATCGCACCGGTCCCTCCCTTCTTCGTGTGTTCGGATAGGAATCTCACCCTCGAATCTGCAGACTGCACGGAATCGCACAATCCCCTCCCTCTCGGCGTGAAATTTGGAATATTTAGGGTTAATGATTGTTGGAACTTGTTTTTCCAGAGTCACTACCTCTGTACTTGAAGCGAGAGCTGATTGAAGAATGAGCTGCCGTTGCTGCTCTGCACGGCCTTTTATACGGATTTAGACAAAGGAATAATGATAATGCTTCGATCTAAAAATAACTTGGACTTTGCTCCCAGGAATAATCTCGAACCAGAGTTCTCTTTCTAAATTCACGGATTGGTCAGCCAACTTGTCGCCGCGGCGTGATTGGTTGGGCTTAAGACTGATTTTCATCGCTCATGCAAGAAATCATAATTTTATAACGGAAATAAATGTTTTTGTTGTTAAAGGTTCGTTTTTATCCTTTTTTAACTGAAATAAATCAAATTTTCTTTTTAAAAATGATAAAGTGACAATTTGTGAGCGATGTCGAGCATTATTTCCCTTGGATCCGAACTCTGTTTCGTGATTGCCCATTTCCGTTGGAACCAACGTGCAATTGGACTTTGCATGATTTTACCACCTGGACTCTTGTGACTTTTGTTTTATAATTTAAATTTAACCCTTTTTCGTTGTTTTTCAGATAAAAATGAGTCTAACTAATGCTTCAGAATACAAAATAAGAGATTTTTAATGGAAGAATGAACTAGAACTTATTCTACGTGTAGCCTGAGAGTTTTGTCGAGGAGTGTCGCCTCGAGCGGCTGAGCGCAGGCTCGACCGTGCTGGCGCGCATTTCAAATCGTAATAATTGATAGATAAAAAGAAAGAGTGCCGTTTCAACGCCCCCCAGAACAAAATGAATTGAGAGCTCGAAATGATTTTTGTTCTTCTATAAGGAGGACGGGGCGGGTAATTGATGATCTCTTGTTGATGGCCCAGTTGACTTCATGTGGCTGTTTTGATGAGTTAATCTGCCTCGGGATCTCCAAAAAGTACCTCTTGCCTTAATTCCTCCTCGGCATCAAGAAATTCTAAGTGCTCGCGGTGCAGTTGCTCAACTCGCGCTTCATCATATTCTTGTTCGAGTGCTTCACCTTCATTCAACCTTCGCCGGATCTGGTCTGTCGTTGCCCATTGGATGTCGTCCCTGAGGCTGTAGTTGTATTCTCCTCTCCTTGCGTGGTTGTTTCTGATAAGACTCTCGCCCAAATTTACGCGGAATGCATGTAGATATAAATTGATTCCATGACCCCCAATGGTTGGATGTTCATCAATGATAGAAACATATGCCTTTTCGTTAACCAATTTTTGCTGATAATGGAGACAGACATTCTTCTCCCATTGCTCTCCGAAGTATGGTTTTATGTCCGATATGAAAGCTTTGGTTGAAAAGCAAGGTGCACACGTAAATTCGTGCGGAATGCGTTTTAAATCGTCGACAGGGGTCATAAGTTTGACTCCTCTATCAATTAATCTGACAGTCGCTTCGTCTTCATCGATTTTGAGGACTTTTGCTCGATATGCGACGTCCATGTTTATTAAGGCGTACAATTTGTCTTTTTCAATGTTTGTAGGTGGGCTAGGTCGTTGGTGAGCTATGAAATCGGCCATTTCTTCCTCGAAGGCTCGTAATTCTTCGTATTTGGTCGGAGTGGTGAAGGTTAAATTTGTTGGGCTCATGAAATCGAGTATCATGACCTCGAGGTTGCCTTCCCATGTTGATGGCCACGAAGTTGGGTTCGGAACGCCAGGAATCACGTGTTGGCTCATATTGATTTTGAAATTCTGTCTGGTTTCTGGATCGATGTTGACGGTAGCTCGTCTCGGTGTCGAATGGTGATTTTTGACCTGAGGGAGCTCGATTTATATGGATCCAGGTTCCCCCACTCCGTGTCCAGTGTCGCCCTCTAAGCTGATGATTTCGTTGATTTTGAGGGTGGGGATGGCTCTAATTTTGCTAATTCCCTATCATTCTCAATTTGTTTATTTTTCTTTTGTTTTGCATGTTTCAACAGGTAAGTATAACGCTTAAAAAATTCTTTTATTTCTTTTCAGGTTTGTATTCGACTCATTCTCCCCCCCTTTTTCTTTTTTTTCGTTTCTAGGTTCTACGAGACCAGTCTCATAGGTAAGTGATATTTCTGTAAGTATCTTAATCTTCTCTTAATTTATTAATTTCTCTTTTTGTTTTTTCAGGTATGCAGAGATGAGAGTTCCAGGTAAGTAATCATTCGCATCTTTATTCTAAGTGTTATCTCTATATGTTTTTCTATTTTCAAATTCTAGGTACAAAAATTTTCGGGTGAGTACACAATTTTAGAAAAAGATATATATTTTTTTTTTCTTTTTTTTCCTAATCATTTTTTTTATGCTTTTTGCTTTTCAGGTTCCTTGGACATTGGACGTTTCGCAGGTAAGTTATGTTTTGTTTTTGTATGCTGTAGCTTGTTACTAATCGTTATTTTCCTAATATTCGCTTTTTGTTTTCAGGACATGGGTTAAAAAGTTATACCAAAAACACCAAGGATTTGTCACATGTTAAACCAGTTTTTTATTCGATAATTGTTATTTGCCAAAATAAAGTAAATAAATCGCCCCTGTTAATCGTCAATAACATAATGTATAGTTTTTCTTTCGTTTATCGTCAATAATGAAGATGTGTAATTCTTCTTTCGTTAAACAATAACAAAATTATATAATTTTTCTTTCATTAATCGATAATAACAAAATATATCAAATTTTTTTTTTCGCCTTTTTTTTTTATATATATGAAAACAAAACAAAGTTCTTGGGCATTGTAGGTAAAAAAAAAAAATTTGATGAATGTCTTTTTCAAATTGATATCAATTTCTCTTGAATAATTTCCTCAGCGATCTGGATCCTTTTCGCAGAGATGTCTTCTTGTGCAAAATCAAATTCACGACCCGAGGCCTCATATTCCGCGAACAAACAGGTGAAGACACCGCAATCATAGTTGTTCCGTTGGCGAGGAATTTCTTTTTTGAAAATGAGGTTCCACTCCTCGGGTTTTAAATCAGTAAATTTCTCCTCTTTTGCTTCTAGCACGAGGTATTCGAAAATAATCGTAAGGCAATTTTCATCCTCACCAAATAAACTGTCGAAGTAGTTAATCGTTCTGTTCTTTAGATTTATTGAAGCTAAGCACCAGTGATTTCCTTGATGAACCGGTACCAAGATCAAATCAAACGCGAAGAGATTGGTTTTCCTCGTCCAACGTTGGACTGCCTGATATCCGCCATTTTGCAGACGCGGAAAAAAAACGTGCTCATCGCGAACGTTTTTTTGTATACACCTGGGTTTTCAATCGCACGGTCGACAATTAATTTGAAGTACCTGTTTATAACTTCATCATTCACCCAATTTTCATGGTGAAGTGTTTCTAGATCCTCTTCTTTGATTCCTGCCGATGCCTTTTTTACATCCTTGACGGCAGTGATTTTTTCTTTTTGTTTTATCTGGTCCTTTCCTTTCACAGCCTTTACCTCTTCCTTTCCTTCAAACGTTTCCAAACTCGGCATTGAGAGCTGACATTTTTTTACCTTTCTTTCTTCTTTTCTTCTTTCGTTGTTGTTTTCATCGTCGTTCCTTTGTGATGTCTTACATTTTTTTTGTTTGTTTTCTATTTCTTTGTCTTGTTGTTGTTCTTTGTGATTTAATTTTTTTTCTTTCTCGTCCGCTGCGGTGTTGGCCGTATATTCATTTTTTTTTTACAGTCGCGACTCTTCTTTCTCCATGGGAATTCTCTTATTTCCCACTCCATCCATTCTCTTCCACTTTTCTCGATCTCCTCTTTGTATTTCCTTCTCTTTTCTGATTCCTCCTCTCTCCTCTTTCTTCTCTCTTGTTCTATCAATATTTTAAATGCCGTGGTTTTCATCATCTTGGGCGTTTCTCTGAAGGACCTTGACTTTTTCTTCTCATTCGCCGCTAAGGCTCGACTTTTTTCTATAAATTCTTGTATCTTTTTCTGATCTGATAATTTACTTTCGTCTATATCTATAGGTGTAAGTTCCCAGAAGAATGCTTGGACGCTCTTGTCCTTCATGGGAATGGTTTGAGTATCTGAGTTTTTGATGTCTCTTTCTTTTTTCCTTTCTCGCTTACTTTTTGATTTTTTTTTCTTCTTCCTCTTTCTTTTTATTATTCTCATATTTCTTGATTTCCTCTCCTGTGTCGATCGTTTGTCATCCCTCCCAGGAGCCTATTGTTCCTGTTTGTTGCGTAAAGTGCCTTTTCTCTACTGGATCTCTTGTTTGTATTGCGACATCCATTTTTCCTATGAGAATATGTTAATTACCGTTAAGTTCCTCATAATTGTTTAATAATTTCGTTATTGTACCTTTTTATCGTTTGTTTCAACAATTTATCTCCAGCGTATTCCGTGCACGTGCCGCTTTGTTTATTGCACTCGGGATTTCAATTATTTTTCATTATTCCCGGATTCCCCGTTTTTTGTCTGGGGTGCCGGCGCTCGCCACCTCTCTGAAGTTGGCCGGAGTGGCCCACGCGCGTGGAGCGTCGTGAAGTTCGCTGCTTAGGCGTTTAATCTTTGATTTTTATTCTTTTTTCGATTTTTTATATTTTTTTTCGTGTTTTTCTTCATTTTCCATAAAATTAATAAGTAGTGAATTTTTATTTTATTTTCATTTTTTATTGATTTTTTTTGTGTTTTTCAGGTATTCCATAAAATTGATGACCCATGTGGTGAGGAGAACGACCATCTTGGTACGTATGCATAAATCGTGTTTCTTAGTTTAAATAATAACAAAAATTAACTTTTTCTTTTTCTTCTTGCAGGTTTCGTTTGGAGTTTGATCCACAATGATAAGTATTAAATTAAATTTCTTTGGTCTAAACAATTTTGTTTGTTTTTTTTTGTTTTCTTCATAATTAATTTTCTTTTTACAGGTTTCGTTCGTTGGTCCCCCACTGGTGAACGGTATTGATGTGACTTCGATAAGTATTTGTTATTGTGTTTGTTATTCGCGTTTGTAATTTATTCTTTGTATTTTTTCAGATTTGCAGCGTGGTACATTCCTCTCTCCACGTCGTTATGGATATTTTCGAGGATGTAAGTAGCAGCGACTATTTGTTTCTTGATCCTGTACGGTCCCTCGTAGATTGAAAAGAATTTGGCCATTTTTTTATTTGTCGGGTCGCTTACGTTGCATGCTTTTGCTAACACAAGATCTCCAACTTGAAATTCAATTTTTTTATGTTTTTGATCAAACTTTTCAGCCCTTTTTCTTCCTTTCCTCATTATTCTTTCTCGCGCTAGCATTAGATTTTCTTCAATCTCTTCTCCTTGCTGTTCTTCCTCTTTATTTATTTGTATCCAGTTTTTCCATATCCTTTGGGGCTTTATATTTTTTTGTATCTCAAGTGGCGTCATTTCCGTTGTCTCGTGACGAGTTTCATTAATACAATCCTCAATCACCTTCACCCATTTCAACCAGTCCGTGTGTTTGTCCGTTAAAAACGTTCTAAAAAACCTACCTATTTCTCTATTCACTCTCTCAACTATATTTCCCTGTGGGTGCCTTATTGACGAGAAAACAGGCTGTATTCCCTCACTAGCTAATTTTCCTAGCCATAATTTCGACGTGAACTGAGTTCCGTGATCAAATTGCAATTTTCTCGGCTTTCCATTTTCCGGAATATAATAATTAAAAATTTTATTGATTGTAGCTGGAGCCGTTGCAGCTTTTAAAGGATAGAGAGCTACAAATTTTGAAAAAACATCGATCGTGACGAGGATGTGTTTCGTTCCGCCTTGAGAGGCTGGCAGAGGACCGAAGAAATCAATCGACACGATATCTCCGGGACCTTCCGGAATGATGTTTTGCTGTGCCGCATATGAATGCTGATTCGGGACTTTATTTCTTTGACACGAATCGCATGATGCGAGAATCTGCCTAATGACTCGATACATTTTTGGGTAAGTAAAATCTTCTTCTATAATTTTCCAAACTTTCTTTGCCCCAATATGACCGTACATCTCATGTGTTTCAGATACTAAACGTTGTAAAATCTCACGCGGCAATACGATTTTACAAGAATTTGTTCTTAATAAAATATCGTTTTTTATTTGAAATTTGTCGTCTTCTTGATCTGTAATCCTTTCTCTGATTTCCCTGATTTTTTCATCTCTCATCTGCCAATTTCCTATGTCTTTGATCATGTTCTCTAGCTCCCTGGACGGTTTGGTGGCCAACATTGTATTTATAATCAATTCTTTTCCTTTTCTGCCCCCCGTATCCGGTGGATTCAAACGACTTAGAACGTCGGCCACAACATTTCTTGTACCGGGACAGTATTCAAATTGGATATCGTAATCCTGAATTGCCAGGATCCATCGAGTTAAACGCTCACTAAGTAGCTGACTGTTTTTTAAAAAGGTTATTGCTTGGTGATCGGTTACGACTCTGATTTTTGCTCCTAACAAGTAAGTCCTCAGCTTTTTTAACGCCCATACTATGGCCAATAACTCTTTTTCTGTTGTTGTATAGGCTAATTCCGGGCCTTTGAGTGTCCTACTTGCTAACATTACGACTCCTAAGTCTCCGTTATCGTCGCGTTGAGCTAAAGTGCCCCCCAAAGCATAGTTACTCGCGTCAGTTTGCAAAATATATTCTTTTGTTGGATCAGGATGTTTAAGCAAAACGTTGTTCACAAATAAATCTTTTACTCTTTGAAATGCCATTTGTTTTTCTTTATCCCAATCCCATTTTGTTTCTTTGCGCAATAATTTCAGAAGAGGAATTGTTTCCTTTGCATGACTTTTAGTGAACTTTGTATAATAGTTAATCAATCCGAGAAAACCTCTGAGCTGTTTTAAATTTCTAGGCGCCGGGAAATCGTGTATTGCTTGTATTTTTTCCCGCTGCGGTTTGATAACTTCTGTCGCTAAGATGTGGCCTAAAAATTCTACTTCTTTCCTGAAGAATCTAGCCTTTTTTAATTTAATTGTCATACAATGTTGTTCCAAGCGATCTAAAAGTTCGTCTAATTGTCGCATATGTTCTTCAAAACTTGTTGAGATGCACAACAGATCATCTACAAAATTAATCACGTGTTCACCCAGGCTATGTAGAATGATATCTAAAGCTCTTAATAATGACGCTGTGCTTGTCTTTAATCCAAATGGAGTCACGGTAAATTCATAAAATTTTCCACGATATCTAAAGGCTGTGAATTTCATTGAATCTGGGTGTAACGGAATTTGCCAAAAGCTATTCGTTAGATCGAGCGTCGTCATGACTTTAGCCGTATGACATTTTTGAAACACTTCTTCAATATTTGGTACTGACTCGTGGTCATCCTCCATAACCTGATTTAGTTTCCTTGCGTCTAAACATAACCTGACTGAACCGTCTTTTTTAATGACTGGAATAATTGGATTTATCCATGGGCTACTAGATCTTTGAATAATCCCATAATTTATTAGTTTATCAATTTCTTTATCTACCTTTTCACGATGCATAAGTGGAACCTCGTAAGCGTGAGCAACTATTCGTTTATCCGTAGTTATTTTTAGTTGATGCTCATAAACTGAAATTCTGTCTGTGTTTTTTCGAAAAACGTTCCTCCTATTCCATAAAACCTGTTTGTGAATCTTTTTTTCTTGTTCGGAGAGTTCTGTATGATCTACGATTTCGTTTATTTCCTCTATTGTAATTTCATCGCTTGTTTCTCTATTGCAAATCAGATTTTGTACTGGCTGGACAATAAATTCTTTTATAACTTTTTTCTTTCAAACTATGCACTGGCTTAATAATTTTCCTTATCAAATTCTCCTTGAATTCATTATTTTCTTTTACCCCTTCTTCTTCGCTAATTTGCCCCCTTTCTACTGCTTTTTCAACTTCTGACTTAATTTCTTCCTTCTCTACAATACTCTTTTTTTCTTTTTTGATTCCTTTTTTTATTTTTGCTTTCTCAACAATTGTTTCATCTTCGCTTTTGATTTCTCCTCCATCTTTAATTTCTCTCTTCACTTCATCTTTATTTTCTCCATTAATTTCTCCATTTACTTGATTTTCATCCTCTTCTTTACTTTTAATTTCTCCTTTAACAACAACATTACTCTCTTTTTCCCTAACTTCTAAACCTTCAATTTTTTCTTTTTCAATTTTCCCTATCGCGGGTATTGTTTCGATCACCTCATTGTATTTTACCTGGAGAGACATCTCTCCTAGGTCTATTAAACTCCTTAATGGTTGCAGGGCATTTACCCCTAGCAACACATCCCTAATTAAGCCAGGCACTATTAAGTACTTCATGAAAGTTTTGATTCTCCCTATTTCTGTCACAGCCATAATCTGATGCTTGATTTTAGTCATTTTTCCTTTAATTGCCCCTTTTACCGTAACTCCTGTCACCGGTAAAAGAGGGCAATGTTTCAAAACCTCCCTATTTTCTAAATAGAACTCCTCCGAAATCGTAGTCACTTTTGAACCCGAATCTATGAGTGCTGTCACTGGAATTCCCTCAATTTTCGCATATATCTCTGGGCATTCAATAATTGGGACTGCCTCCCCGTTTATTTCTTCTCTTATTAAAAATTCCCTGGTGTCAGTGAAGATTGTATTTATGGGAATCTCATCATCAAGATTTATCTGTTTCTCGCCATCCCGGTTCCGCTTTGCCGCATCGTGCATCAGGTATTCATTATTATTCTCTTTTTTCGTTGTACCTCGCACACTTTTGTTTTTATGATTTTTGTAGAGTACGGGTACAACGCCTACGCGTTTCCCGCCTTCGGGGTTGTTGGTTGCGGCTCAACTTCTGTCTCGATTATTTGGATCGTTTGTTGTTTGGCATTATTGTCCGTTGGAGGTCCGTTGTTTTGGTTTTGGTTCGGTGGGCTCCAGTTCTGATTTCGAGTTTGTTGGTAGTTCGGATTATAACTTGGGCATTGATAATAATTTCCCCAGTTTTGTTGGTTGTTTCGGAAGTTTCCGTTATTCGGTCGATGATTATTATAACCATTGTTAGGTCGTTGGTTATCGTTTTGTTGGTAACTCTGTTGGTATTGTTGATTGAAGTTCCCGTTTTGTTGGTTGTGCCAATTCGTGTTACGATACCCTCCATTGTTACCTCGGTTGTTTTGGTGCCAATTGTAGTTTTGTTGGTGCCCATTTTGATTTTGATGCCCTCCATTTTGAGGCATTTTGAATGGTTTTGGCTCCTGTTTGTCGCTGTTATTTTTGTGGCCTTGGGCTTTTAGAGGTGTTTCTTCCTCAATTCCGGTGTTAACCGGTCCACTTTGATCTAATTTTTCGAGAAATTCGATCAGGTGTTCGAGGTTACCGAAACCACGGCTTATAATCGTCGCCCGGATTTCTTCCGTGAAGTGCTGCGACAGACAATGTCCTCGTCAGTGGGTGGCGGGATTAAATCTCGAGCTGTCCCAAATGTTCGAGTCGCGTACTCGACTTTGGTCATTTTATTTTTTTCGAGATACTTCCGAATTCCAGCTCCTTGCGGACCTTCCGCTGCACATCGTGGCTCCAAAATCGATTTATGAATTTTTTTTCGACATCTTCGAAATCGTCGATCTCATCTTCAATGAGGACCCACCATTCCTTTGTTACCTTCTCCAGGCATTGACCGAGCAAATATTTCATTTCTGTGAACGTGGGATTTGTCACCTCACAATATTTCCTGAATTCCTTGATGAATTTTATGGGTCTTTTGTCTTTTGATCCATCGTACGTTGGCGCCTTTATTTTGAATTTGTTCATTGGTGGCGTTATCTCGTGGTGGTGGAACTTCGTTTCTCGACGATCATCACCATCATCCGATTCTTCTTCATTTTTTTCTGGTTTCGGAACGATTCGTGTGCTTTCGGCAGTTGGACTCTGGAATTTGTCCTTTGTCTCGAGATTTTCAACACTTTTCCGAATTGCATTCACATCCAATTGCATCTGGGCCACGCTTACCTCGACCACTGCGCTTTTAGACTCGTTCTCTTGCACGACTTTGGTCAGGCCGGTGACGTGTCGTTTGATCGGTTCGTAAATTTGATGCACGTCGGTTGCGATTTTGGCTTGCATGATGGTCAATCTTTCCGAGAATTCTGCCCTTAATTCGACACAGGCTTGATTATTTTTAGCGATCTCATTTGCCATAGTCTGCACCTGTGATTTCATCTCTTGCATCGCCTCCATTAAACTGACCAACAATTGGTTGTTAACCTCTCCAAACCCGACTCGACTACGGTTCGATTTCGGTGTACCAAATTCCTCGAGTCGATTCTGTTCGATTCCTTCTTCATTTGTTTCTTTGTTTCCAAAGTTTGCCCTTGACTGATTAAAAACATCCCCCGCTCCGGGAGGCGGAAGCGTGGTTGTAAAATCATGTGTTTGCGTATCAGTTTCTGGATTTTGAAAGCCCGAATCTGGGATAACCTCAGCTATTTCTTTATTGTCAGCCATTTTAAGGACTCGAATAATTTTCATTCAACTCAAAGCAAAAGGAAAGTTCTTTATATTCCCACTCTCTTTATCAATACCTGCCCCACGTTGGGCGCCAAGTTGTAACGGTACGCTTTTTACGTTCCCCGCTACGCGTGAATTCGAGCAACTAAGAATGTTTAGGAGCAGGTATGAAAAGAAGCGTGAGTCAGAGGTTTTGTGTCAAAAAAACAAATGATCGTGTTTATTTACAATGCTTTGTCAGTGTACAAAAATAAAAATGCAAATCATTGGTGTTTTCGTGATAAATTAAAGTTTTTCAGATTCGTTCCCTAATTTCAATAAATCTGTCCCATTTAGTTCCTTTATATCATGAAATTTGTCATACTTTTCCAATTTACAGGCTCTTTTCTCTTGTGTCATAACTTGTCCAATTTACGCTCTTAGCTCCCTAATTTCAACAATCTTGTCCAATTCACAGGCTCCTTTCTCTTGTGTTAATAGCTTGTCCAATTTACGATGTTAGCTCCCTAATTTCAACAAACTTGTCCAATTTATAGGATCCTTTATCCAATTCAATCAATCCGATTTATTCAATGATTCGATATAATTTTATTCTCATCTCTTTCCATGGCTCGATATAATCTTATAGAGATTGATTGATTTTGTTTATGCAACAGTTCTCGCTTCAAGAAAAATATAAATTGTTTTTAATTTGTTTAAATGAAATGAGTTATTTTTACTCCAACAAAAAATAATTAAATGATTTAATGAAAAAGGGTCCTATGCCAAGCATCTTCAGACTGCACGGAATCGCACGGTCCCCTCCCGCTTTAGCATAGGAAAGGAAGGATCAGAATTGAGAATCTGCAGACCCTACGGAATCGCAGAGTCCCCTCCCTCTCAATAATGAAGGATAAGGTTATCACACTAGAAATCTTTGATCTGCACGGAATCGCACCGGTCCCTCCCTTCTTCGTGTGTTCGGATAGGAATCTCACCCTCGAATCTGCAGACTGCACGGAATCGCACAATCCCCTCCCTCTCGGCGTGAAATTTGGAATATTTAGGGTTAAGGATTGTTGGAGCTTGTTTTTCCAGAGTCACTACCTCTGTACTTGAAGCGAGAGCTGATTCAAGAATGAGCTGCCATTGCTGCTCTGCACGGCCTTTTATACGGATTTAGACAAAGGAATAATGATACACTAATCACCTAGTTGTATTTAACGTGCCGTCTCCGCCTCTCGGCATACGACACGGCACCCAAATGCGAGGGCTCGAGATCACGCTCGACCAACGCACCACCAGGGCTCATTCCACGGGCTTCACGTCGCACCGTGCTAGAGCCGCGGCAGCTACCAATTTTCCTCCCGGCGGTGAGACCGCTTGGACCCCTTGGTCCGGAGGGGAGTACTTTCCAACCTCCCTACGGCCTATGGAGGACCGCACCCGAGTTGTGATCGCGCAACTCTCACGCATTGTACCATCTGCCACCACGAGTCCTACCCTACGGCCGGGCGACGAACTGCTCGCGCAGACGCCGGGACTCCCAGCCCCCGTGGTACCAATATTCGCCATTGGTCGGACGTTCGCGGGTCGACTAGGCCCACTCAGGATTATACTCTTCACCAGCCGGGCTCCTGTCGGCCAGCTCGGGTGCGCGGGTGCGCCATACCCGAAAGGGCCGGGCTCGTACGAACACCTGCACCCTTCCCTGCGCTCACTACCACACCTCTCTCCCCAGCAAAACATCACCTGGGGCTAGGAGTCTCCGAAGGGGGGCGGGCAACCCGACGGACTCCTTGGCCCCGTACGCAAACCAAACCATCACCTTTCCGCCCCGTAGGACATAAGAGCAAGCTCTCCTCGTGTTAGCAAATTTCCATATGCAACCATGATGCTAGGCATCGGACGAGTCACGGTCGAGGACGCTCTTTGCGTTTCTACCCTCTACCACATATCATGAATTCCCGCCGGGCGAAAGCTTTGCTCCGGGTTGGATCCAGAGATCGCAGGCGACCCGGACGGGCTTTAAGGGCAGACGCCATGTGGTCTACCCCGCCTGCCCGGAGGAATAATGATAATGCTTCGATCTAAAAATAACTTGGACTTTTCTCCCAGGAATAATCTCGAACCAGAGTTCTCTTTCTAAATTCACGGATTGGTCAGCCAACTTGTCGCCGCGGCGTGATTGGTTGGGCTTAAGGCTGATTTTCATCGCTCATGCAAGAAATCATTATTTTATAACGGAAATAAATGTTTTTGTTGTTAAAGGTTCGTTTTTATCCTTTTTTAACTGAAATAAATCAAATTTTCTTTTTAAAAATGATAAAGTGACAATTTGTGAGCGATGTCGAGCATTATTTCCCTTGGATCCGAACTCTGTTTCGTGATTGCCCATTTCCGTTGGAACCAACGTGCAATTGGACTTTGCATGATTTTACCACCTGGACTCTTGTGACTTTTGTTTTATAATTTAAATTTAACCCTTTTTCGTTGTTTTTCAGATAAAAATGAGTCTAACTAATGCTTCAGAACACAAAATAAGAGATTTTTAATGGAGGAACGAACTAGAACTTATTCTACGTGTAGCCTGAGAGTTTTGTCGAGGAGTGTCGCCTCGAGCGGCTGAGCGCAGGCTCGACTGTGCTGGCGCGCATTTCAAATGGTAATAATTGATAGATAAAAAGAAAGAGTGCCGTTTCAATATATATATATATATATATATATATATATATATATATATATATATATAGCGCGAAACAGCGGGAAAGAGAAAGCACGCTATACAAGCGGGAGAGGGGGGACGAGGTTTATCGCGCTGTCTCTCTCACTCAGCGGTGCGCAAGGAGAGAGGGTAGCCTCGTTCAGTGGGCAGCGTGACGGACAGTAGAGAAATGTAGATTATCGTTAAAAGGGCGTATGTCCCGCCCATTCGAGCGCGACTTATACCTGTCTGATCCTAGGAATCCTAAGAAAAGCACAGTATCCCGGAATGTTCGATTTTATGTCGCTAAATCATCATATCCCAAGATTGGCTGGACGGATTTACTTGCAACAAAGAGCAATAGAAAGAGAAAAATTGAAAAAAAATCGTCACCAATATTCAGATTTTTTGATCAAACGGTTCGTACGTCAGAACGGTTTGAAAACGCCGTGACGTCATAAAACCGGCATATTCGCGTATATAAGAGTGCGGTAGGCCTCGCGCTGGCTTTTTCTTTTAATACTTGGCGTCAAGCCGCTACCGCGTCTCTTGATTTTGAGAGCTTATGAATTTTTGTAGCCTAATTTATTCACTTACCGATTAAACTCGTGTCTCGTCAAAGAAATGGAAGGAAATGCCGCCGCATATTTTCGAGAGACTCGTTGAAAGGATGCCGCGCACAGTTCAAAAAGTGCTGAGTACCAAAGGCAGTTTCTTCGACGAGATATCAGTTTAATCGGTAGGTGAAGAAAAGACTAGAATTGACGAAAAAAAAAAAAATTCGAAATAAAATCTGGAAAAAATTTAATGACTACAACAATCACTGACGTAACTTTTCACTCCTTCTAGATAACTTTCTGAACGTTATAGTTTTCGTGATACGCAGGAATTTATAAATTTTGTCCATTTTCGTCAAAAACAAGATAACTATAAAAAAAATCGTACTGACTTTTAAAAAGACCAAATTGAAGCTTCAGCTTTCCCCTTTGAAGGTCTGGTCAAAGGGATTCGAAAAAAAAATTTCTTCTGGAAACGCTGTCCGTCTGTATAAGGGAAAAAAATGACGAAAAATGGTCGTTTTCAAAATAACGTCCTAGTCGTAAAAAAAATCGTAGAAAATTTGCAAAAAAGCAGAATGAAATGAAATTCCTCTTCTTCAAAATGCCGTTTATTTAATCCATTTATCTATAAACCAGCGAAATAGCATTAAAAAAAGCGTGGAAACTTTTTCGGACTTTTGTCCGGAAACTTTCCGTCGGTAGTGTATATCTTGAAAAATATCGATCTGGGTCTAGTATTCCAATGATCCCTTTCTTTGTGAACGATTACGAAAAAAAATTAAGTTTTTCATTCAATCTTGCTTGATACTTTTTCTTACATCAAAATAAATATAAACCAGTTGATTTTAATATACCGTCTATAAATGACACTTTATCTTGAAAAGCAACACTTTTCTATTTCTTTTTGTATCGATTAAGAAATTTTCTTTTATGTCCTATATTTTTAGCTACAATCAAATCGCAATTTTTCCATTTGGAAAACTCCGGGTGTTGACAGTAACTTCCATTTGTAATTCTAGAAGCCATGAAAGAGTCACACCTAAAAAATTCAAATGTAATAAAAGAAAAATTCAGTTCGTTTGGCATGAAGTGCCTAATTTTGAAGTGGCTAATTTTAAAGTGATTAACGTTCAATAAAATTATATTTGTACATTACTAATTCTTTTTCTTATCACGAATATACTTTAACGAAAAAAAGAGAATAAGAACACCCTACTGCGATTTGTTGTGCCAACTGCTAATCTGTACGATTCCTTTATGTGCAGGTTTTCCGACTTCCGGAGCCATTTCACGAAGAGGCGTTTTTCTTCTTTTCACCTTATCCTTCTTCTCTTTCTATCCTTTTCTTATTTTTTCAAACGGCTGCTGTATAAGCGCTATATTAAAAGCTGCTTCGAGCGCTATATCAAAAGCTGCTTCGAGCGCTAGATCAAAAGCTGCTTCGCGCGCTACATCAAAAGCTACTTTGTGCGCTAAATCAAAAGCTGCTTCATGCGCTATATCAAGAGCTGCTTCGTGCATTATATCAAAAGCTGCTTCGTGCGCTACATCAAAAGCTGCTTCGTGCGCTACATCAAAAGCTGCTTCGTGCGCTACATCAAAAGCTGATTTGTGCGCTATATCAAAAGCTGCTTCTAGCGCTATATCAAAAGCTGCTTCGTGCGCTATATAAAAACCTGCTTCGTGCGCTACATCAAAAGCTGCTTCCTGCGCTATTTAAAAAACTGTTACGTGCACTATATCGGAAGCTGCTACGTGTGATATACCGCGAGTTGCTGCGTGCGTTATATCAAAAGCTGCTACGGGCGCTGTACTAAAATTTTGGTATTAACAGTTAACAGCGATTGTCTATTCCAAATATAAATATGAACAAATTAAAAATCGAAGATCGAATCATTATATCTAGAGGTGAGTGGCTCACTGGAGATCACATTGACACCTTTGGTCGGCTTTTAGCGGAACATTCTGCATATGAATTTGTGATGCAAGAAACATGGAAGGTACAATTGCGTCACAATATTTCTGAAGAGAGAGCTGATCGTAGATTTATTCAAATTTTGCACAGTTCAGAAGGGATCAACAATAGAGGGGGCCATTGGGTGTGTGCTTATTACGATACCCACTCCATCTTCATATTTGATTCTATGAACCAAAAAAGGTTACATCCTCATCACAAATTGTATCTCCAGCGTCTGTTTCCGAAATACTCTTTAGATCAGCGTCCCGTTCAATTCCCAGTCGTGACGAATCAACCCAATTCAAGTGACTGTGGAGTATTTACCATTGCTTTTGCAATCTCACTTTTTTCGGTGTGAAACCGGAAAAAGTTGAGTACGATGCGAGGAATATGCGTCAACATTAGTTAGACATATTTGATACAGGGCTGATTAGTCATTTCCCGCGCATAGTTAGGAAAGGCGATTCTGTCAAAATATGCTCATTGGAGCAGTTGAAAAAATGGAAACATAAAGTATTGGGAAATCGAATTCGGCGACAAATGTGTAAGCACTCTCAAGAAGTGAACACAATCAAAGTTCATGATGATTTAAAGGAAAATGTAGTAAGTCTAGAAAATACTCATTGCGGAAACAACTTCCTTTCCGAACTTGACCTTCCGCGTACAGCGAACCACCAGGAAGTATCAAGTTCGCGTAATATATTGGAGAATATAGCACGTCCTATAAACATTCCTCCCATTCATGCTGTACCGCAATTGGGGGTATTAAAAAAATTAACTAATTTTCAACTCCCCATTGTAGGAGAAAGCCAAAAAACGTGCCTTTAGTATGGAAAAACTTGTACCCCCTAAAATCGTAACTTTCGCTAGGACAAAAAATATAATTTTTGAGGCTCCGACGCACCAAAAAAGGTTTGTAATTAGTCCTGGAAATACAGGAAATGACAAAAATTTGGATAAAATGAGTGGCAAAAGACGTTCACTAATGACTACACCAATGATTAATGATTCTGGGGATAGTAAAAGGCGTAAGAATTTGATTCCTAGCCCAGCTGTAGTTACGAATCATCAAAAATGTCCTAAAATTTTAATTCCAATGAAAACAACACTGAGCATAAACCAGGGTACCCGTATCGATCGTGGCAAAACGTGTAAACATGTCATTCTCATTGATAAAGCGCTTAATAATTATCAAGAACAATCAAAAATTCGTAAAAAGCGAAAAAAATCGATTACGATTGATACGGCACTCGAAAATCCTCCGAAACGCTCAAAATTATTAGCTTCAAATATTATTCACTCTCATGTAACTAATAAAGACCCCCGACAAATTAAGCAGCGTAAAAACATAAAACAAAATTACATAAAGCTAGATTATTATCCCGGAAGTATTTCCGAAAACGCGAAACTAACCATGGCATAAGAATGATGTCTACCAAAGACGTACGTAAACCGACTAAGAAAAAGATTGGGTCAGCATTCGGTTGGTGAATGTCTGTTCGAAGCTGAGCGTATTATTAAATGGACTTTAAAATTGAGAGGTAAAATCATTTTCGCCCTCAGATGAGAGCTGCGTTCAATTAAGCAGAAAGCTGAAATTTGTTTAACACTAACATCAGTTGTATCGAATACAGATATTAATAGTCGAATCGTTGCTCTATGTGGATCTATCAAAAAGCACACAGCATCGACAGAATCGTATTATGAAGAAACTGCTTACGTTCATCCTCGTAATATCTCGGAACCTATTGCTATGAGTGTCGATGGTAAAGCAATGAACGTGCTACCTTTAATTGTGACAAAAAAGAAAAATCGTAAATATCGGTCATGGGATTGTTCCGTGCATTGCAGGATTCCGAATAATGCTGTTTTAAATATGTATGAGCATTTCATGACTATTGTGCGTGATATCTCCATGCGTAAATTGAAAACAGTTTTACCAAAAATTCACCAATGCACAGTAAAACACGCGGAAACTAAGTTAGGTCATAGCCAAGTATGCTATATGTAGCCTTGCCTATGCAAATCATCCTTATTGTCTTTAGAATTCTTATCACCTCATTTTCCGCAAGTACGAATAATGAAGCGATTATTTTATAGTGTATCAGCGCTCTATCAAAAAATAATGGCGATCGATGATGCTCTAAATACCATGAATATTGATCGTTTGCAAGAACTCGCGGAAGAAGCAAAAAAAAATGCATCCCACTTCCAAAGTAGTGATGATATATTATTGGACGAAGATGCCATACATTATAAGTATGCAGACGCATTCCAATCGTTTGAGAAAAAAGCATTAAATCTGCCACGTATTCCTTGCCTCTCGTGTCAAAAGCTTTATTGCTTGACCGATATCAGGAAACTTAACAACTTACGCGTCGTTCCAGTGGGAAAGATTTGGGATGATTTAAAACTCTTCTCTGCCTGTCATAAAGACTGTGATTCAGATTATATCTGTCAGTATTGTTTAACCAAGCTCCGCGCTGGTGTGATACCTTCCACGTGCGTTCTTAATAATTTATACGTTCGACCCACACCTGCTCCACTTAAAATTTTGAATGAATTTGAAAAAATTTTGATACAAAGGGCAAAGGCTTTCCAAACAGTAATAAAGATGGGTACTGTACATAAAAAAAATATGCCACACCGAAAAATATTTAGTAAAGCTCAGGGGCGAGCTTTCCATTTACCTTTGCCGTTAGAAAAAACATTAGAAAAAATTTGTCCCCCGACAAAACCAATCAATCCAGATCATGAATTACACATTTTAGTACGTGGCGTTCCAACTGTAAGTAAAAAAGTTTGGGAATTACTTGTAAATAAAGAAAAAGTATTCCGTTCCCTTAGGTGTTTGCAAGAATGCAACATCCTTTATAGTGAAATTAAATTACCCGAGCAATGTTCGGATTTGCTGGACACAGATTTACGTGAAGTTGAATTTCAAATATCTCAAGAATGTGATAATGATGAAGATGTTGACGATCCAGATATTAATCTTGATGAACGAGAAAAAGAGAACCATCGTGGTAACGATATTCAAAAAGTAGCTGCAAATAAGCAAATAGATGGCCGCGCGACAGCTTTGTTAACACAAATGACACCGTCCGATTGCTTTTATGAACAATATACGATTCATCAGATGCACGCTCCGAAAGAAAATAAAACTGCGACGGAACTTTATCAAATGTTAAAGGTTCATGCTGAACCATTAGATAATCGGTACAAATTACTGGATTTGTTGTGTTTCCCGTGTGAATATCCTGATGGTATTAATGGAGAACACCAAGAAAGACCTATCCATCTTTCATCTTTTGAATATGCTAAATTGCGGATGTTATCCAGAAATAGTCAATTCCGATTGAATCAACAATACTTGTTTTATCTTTTAAATGCGCACAATATTCGGCAATTGCAGAGTGGTATATATCATAAACTTAACGTTACCGATGGACATGTGCGATATACATCTGCTTCCTACTTGGAAAAATTGAACAAAGGTGAGCTGCAAGGAAATTTATCTACAATATTTTCAAAACTTCGAAATACTCCCCAGTATTGGCAAAAACCGCGTAGTGCTTTAAATTGTATCCTACGTAATTATGGACCTCCAACATGGTTTTTAACACTAACAAGGAAAGGTACTTTGGTGTCCCCCTCCGATTTTGATAATTTTTATATATGTTATAGTCCATCGAAAATTAAGAGACACGTAATTTTTTTTATCGGCTTAAAGTTATTTTTAAGGGGTGAAATCGACCCCCAAAGTTGAGCATGTTTTGCATCTGGTAGAGTGTTTCATATAGAAGCACTTAACCGATCGTAACGAAACCAATTGCAAAACGTTTTTCACGTCAAATAACCTGTATATAATGTTCAACTTCTTATGCACCCCTATTACATGGGGATGATTCACCCCCGAATATCCAGAATTCTTTTGTATAAAAAAAACTTGCAATCCGATTTCAATAAAACAAACGCCATTTTGCAGAGCAAAAAAAATAAAATTGACGTATTTTTGGGTTTTTCTCAGATTAAAAAAATTAAGGGGGTAAAACACCCTTAAAATGTCAAATTTCATTTTGAGCACTGTCCCCTTCCGATTTCAATATTTTTTTTATAAAATGTAGCTTATCGAAAAATAAGACCACCTATTATTTTTATTGGCTCAAAATTATTTTTAAGGCGTGAAATCAACCCCCAAAGTTGGGCATGTTTTGCATCTGGTAGAGTGTTTCATATAGAAGCACTCAACCGATCGTAACGAAACCAATTGCAAAACGTTTTTCACGTCAAATAACCTGTATATAATGTTCAACTTCTTATGCACCCTTACTTACTGCAGGGGGGTGAACCACCCCCTGACATTCATAATTTTTTGTATAAAAGAAAAATTGTCATTCGATTTCAATGGAAAAACCAACATTTTGAAAAGCAAAAAAAAATTATAGTGAATGTGTCTAGATTTTTCCAATAAAAAAAATTAAGCGGGTAAAACACCCCTAAAATCTCAAATTTCATTTTACGCACTTAAATGATAAAATTCAATTCAATTGGTCTCATTATCATTGCGTATCGACTTATATGCTAAATAATATTTATTTCGCATGTACATCGGCTTTTTAATTATATGAAAAATTGAGTACTCCTACATCTTCGGTGGTCGTGAGCTTCACGATTTTTTATTTTTGTATACACATGGTCTGTACACAAATATATATATATAGGTTATACATAGGCGCTAAAATCTTTCATGTAGTAAAAATAGATTCCAATTCAAATTTTCGTTTCAATTATCATTCCTGAACTTAATGATTATATTTTGAACAGTAATGATGTTCTTCGAAGAACTGTTTGAAACAAAGTGACTTTTTACACCATGAACATCTTACTACAGCCACATTTGTGCAGCCTTCAATTTCACATTGTGTTTGAGATGACATACCAAAAGCGAATTCAACGGGATTTTCGAAATGCTCAGGTCGTTCTTCTATGTACCCACTTTTGAACCAGGCATATCGAAATAAATTTTCGTACCTCGGAGATGATAATTGATTATGTACTAGAGATTGCAGCTTGATTATATTATTTCGTAAATGTAGACTTAAATCATAATCAAGTAACATGACACTGTCTGAAAAATGTCTGACATAATTTTTCCAAATTCTAAATCCGAAGACATCAAGTGGCTGGATATTCCCTGTTGTTCCTTTCAGTATGATCATTGTAACAATTTCTTTGTTATGTGGTGTAACTTCCGTGACAACACTAGGGCAATGTCCACTCCATGAGTCTATTAAAAGCACACTTTTCTCACCGACATTTGGGAAGAACACTTCTTGAAGCCATACTTTGAAATGTTCTATAAATCAATATGTAAAAATTAATAGCACATCTATTTTTTATATTTGAATATTACATACCAACGTACCTGATGTAGCCTTGCCAGATTTTGAAACACTTATAAAAACATTGGGAGGTCGAAAAATGGTTCGTTCTACGATTGGCCCCAACCGCCCGGATGGCTCTTTTAAAATTATCAGAAGAGGTGACAACAATTTTCCTGCTGCTGATATTGTCGGCTGGATGGTGTAGCTATGGGTTGTCGCTGAAACGGATTGTACAAGGCATTCTACTTGTTTTGTACCTTCTTCTGTTAACGTTCGCCCTGAATGGACTTCTAATTGGAAACCACTTTGATCAGAATTATAAATATTTTCCAAGCCATATTCCTCAATTTTCAATTGAACTGCGGAGACAAATTTATTAGCATCGTTTTGTAATATGTCCTTTGATTCGAGAGTCTTTCTTGTCACGAATTTATTTATTTTTCTACTTGTTATTCGATGAACTTTTTTAAACTTTTTTATCCATGTTGGCGAAGCCCTGAAACGCAAATTCTCATGCCCAATCAATTTTTGGGCTTGTAATGCCCATCTCCGAAGATCGATATCGTGTACAATGAGACCTGCTTCTATGGCGCTTTTTAAATTATCGATTGTATATTCAGAAATGCGCGACAATTTTTCCTTGTAAGTTCCGCCTTTATTAATTTGTTGAGCCCAGCGCCTTAATTGGCGCACAGATTTAACGAGTTTAAATCGGTTTTGGACTGTTTCTATTTTCCTATTTTGTTTCGTTTTTGCACTTCTCCAGTACTCAACAGCTCTTTGTTTGTAGTCGTAGCTCAAATCTTCTTCATCGTCAGTACACGTTTCAGGGCTTAATGGAGATTCTCCAAGACCCCATTCGATGTCATTATCTTCGACAGGTTCTACTATGACATCTCTAAACGGTTCTTGAAAATCTAATGTCGTATCTTCGACGATTTCTAACTGATTGAACTCTGCCATAGAGGCCTTCAGAATTTCCGCGAAACTCTCTTTCAATTCCACTTCATTATTGTTAACAGGACTGTCAGGAATGTTCATTACCTCGAATGTAAGAAACAACAGTCTTATTACGTTCATTGGATTGATGGACATGTTAATAACAATACGGTATTCACGATAGCGGACACGATAATGACTGATCAACAGTCGAACAGCAACTTAACTTCTGGAATAATATAAAGTCAGTTTTACCTTTTTCATCTTGAGTGGGCGGTTTGATCTGACATCACCACGAAAACAGCATTTTTATTTGGTTTTCGGATATACCTCAAACATTAGCCTGAGCGAACTGGCTTTTTCAAGAATACTTGGGGTCGAGCCACTATAGCGGTTCTTGATATGAATAAGAATATGGCAAGGCATGAGCCAGCTTTGTTTACATTCTGGGCGGTGAATTGCTGATGCGACTCTTTTGATATTTGAGTTTTTTTTTTATTTTCGTAAATCGTTCAAAATAGAAACTTATATAAATAGAACGGATACCAACACTTCTTTATAAACGTGAAGCATGTCAGAAGGGCAGCGGATGTACATGCGAAATAAATATTATTTAGCATATAAGTCGATACGCAATGATAATGAGACCAATTGAATTGAATTTTATCATTTAAGTGCGCAAAATGACATTTGAGATTTTAGGGGTGTTTTACCCCCTTAATTTTTTTTATTCGAAAAATCTAGACACATTCACTATAATTTTTTTTTGCTTTTCAAAATGTTGGTTTTTCCATTGAAATCGAATGACAATTTTTCTTTTATACAAAAAATTATGAATGTCAGGGGGTGGTTCAGCCCCCTGCAGTAAGTAAGGGTGCATAAGAAGTTGAACATTATATACAGGTTATTTGACGTGAAAAACGTTTTGCAATTGGTTTCGTTACGATCGGTTGAGTGCTTCTATATGAAACACTCTACCAGATGCAAAACATGCCCAACTTTGGGGGTTGATTTCACGCCTTAAAAATAATTTTGAGCCAATAAAAATAATAGGTGGTCTTATTTTTCGATAAGCTACATTTTATAAAAAAAATATTGAAATCGGAAGGGGACAGTGCTCAAAATGAAATTTGACATTTTAAGGGTGTTTTACCCCCTTAATTTTTTTAATCTGAGAAAAACCCAAAAATACGTCAATTTTATTTTTTTTGCTCTGCAAAATGGCGTTTGTTTTATTGAAATCGGATTGCAAGTTTTTTTTATACAAAAGAATTCTGGATATTCGGGGGTGAATCATCCCCATGTAATAGGGGTGCATAAGAAGTTGAACATTATATACAGGTTATTTGACGTGAAAAACGTTTTGCAATTGGTTTCGTTACGATCGGTTAAGTGCTTCTATATGAAACACTCTACCAGATGCAAAACATGCTCAACTTTGGGGGTCGATTTCACCCCTTAAAAATAACTTTAAGCCGATAAAAAAAATTACGTGTCTCTTAATTTTCGATGGACTATAACATATATAAAAATTATCAAAATCGGAGGGGGACACCAAAGTACCTTTCCTTGTAAGTCCAAGTGAGTGGCAATGGGATAGGTTAGCTCAATTTTTACGAGAGAGTAACCCCTCACTTGGAAGTGAAAAATCATTGAGCGAACTTATAGCTGCCGATCCTATATCAGCTGCCATATTTATAAATAACGAATTCGAAGCAATGATAAAGTTCCTTAAATCAGACGACCATCCCATCGGAAAGGTTAAAGCCTATGTTATAAGGAGAGAATATCAGAGAAGAGGTATGATACATTTTCATTTTCTTATATGGATAGAGGGTGCCCCGATTCTTGGAAAAAGCTCGAAAGAAGAAGTCGCTGACTTCATCAAAACGTATGTGACTAGCAGAATACCGAATCCAAATGTATCACCCGTGCTGTATCGTCGAGTTACCACCCACCAGTATCACAATCACAATTCTTACTGTATGCGTAATAAATCGGTCGGAGTGAAAGGTAAGGGTAGTACTCGTAAGGTTTGTCGTTTTGCATTCCCAAAACCGGTTACTGAAGAGTGGATTATCAGAGATGTCCAAACATCCATTGCCGGGAGACGAAATTTAAAATCAAAATGCCAATTGTATGATAATCCTCGTAGTCTTGATGAAGTGAACATAAACAATTACAATCCTGCTGTTTTGACAGCATGGGAAGGTAATATGGATATCTCATTCGTAGGAGAAAAATCATCGTCGTTGGCTTGGTATGTTACCAAGTATATGTCAAAATCGGAAAAAACGCATGTTGGGGAGACTTTTGAACAAATCAATAGTACAAAATCTGTATCCAGTAGGCTTTGGAATATTGGATTACGTGCATTGAATAATCGAGAATGTGGTGTACTTGAAGCAGCAAATACGCTGTTAGGGTATTCGTTGTTTATTATAGATCCAGAAACGGTTATCAGGTGGGTGGACATTAATATTGTCAGAAGTAGGCGGATCAAGCCTCGCAGAGTAGTGGAGACCATGAACCCTGAATCCAAGGATATTTATTTATGAAGGCTTCATTGAAAATTATCCAAAGAGACCCACGGAGTTAGATGGTATATGTCTTTATGATTATGCAAAGTGGTACGATGTAGTGAAAACCATGCCTCAGCGAAAAGACGTTGTATTTTATAAACTAAAACCTGGCTCGTATCTGCGAAAACGTCAACGCAGCTATTTAATCAATCATTATCAATTTGATCCATTGACTAATCCCGAAAAATATTTTTACTCGTTACTGATATTATTCCAGCCATGGCGGAATGTTACGGAGCTTAAGAATGGTGAAGAGACATATACTGCATCGTATTTTTCGTGAATGGTGAAGAGACATATACTGCATCGTATTTTTTCACGGCTGTTGAATACCATGAGCGTTTGTCAGAAATTGCGAAAGACACAAAAGAAACGAAAGAATTAATTCAGCAGAAAATGGATGAAATGGAAAAGGACCAAGATAATCAACCTGATTTAGAATTAGATAAGGTTCCACATGGATGCGATCCAATCGAAGCTGATGAAGCCATGAAAAATTTCATTAATTTAGGCGCGAATGAAGCTCATAAAGAACTAAATGTTACAGAAATGATACAAGAATTGAATGCAGACCAGAAACAAATATTCGATTCAGTAACCAATACTATAGATTCTGGTGAAATACTTAGATTATATGTGAGTGGAGAGGGTGGAACAGGCAAAAGTTTCTTGATAAAGACCCTAACTTGTTGGCTCAAGCAAATAAAAGGTAAGGATTCGGCTGTTACCGCTCCCACTGGGATTGCTGCATTCAACATAGACGGATTAACTTTGTATAGGTTGTTTCAACTGCCTGTTGAACATAATAAAACACCTAAATATAGGGAGCTGTCGGATGCAGCTTTAGAAGTCATTAGAGACAATTTAAAAAACGTTGACCTCATCATTATTGACGAAATATCTATGGTTTCAAACATTACTTTGATGTACATTCATC
Source organism: Rhimphoctona megacephalus (assembly GCA_963989365.1). Classification (NCBI taxonomy): domain Eukaryota; kingdom Metazoa; phylum Arthropoda; class Insecta; order Hymenoptera; family Ichneumonidae; genus Rhimphoctona; species Rhimphoctona megacephalus. The sequence goes on from OZ022423.1 coordinate 3,827,319, forward strand.
TTAGACTAACTGAAATTTTTAACACTACTGACGTTGAAGATGGTTGGTTCGGAAAAAAACATATTATAGTTTTTGGTGATCTTTTACAATTACCACCTGTTCGGGAAGAACCAGTTTTCATGAAACTTTCGAAAGATAAGGTTGAAAAATTGATTGGATCGTTGGGTACCACAGATCTGTGGGGCAATTTGTTTAAGTACGATGAACTAACTATCAACATGCGTCAAAAAAATGATTCATCGTATCGAGATATGCTCTCAAAAATCCGCTTGGGTTGCATAGACATCGAAAGTGTGCAGATGTTGGAGTCAAGAAAAATTGAATTAACATGTTTAAATATTCCTGATAGAATCAGCGAATTGTGCGATTTTATAAGTAAATTACCAACGGACGTAGTTTGCTTAATGCCTACAAATCGAATGTGTGATGTGTTGAATGAGGCGATGTTAGATCGGATCCCGTCAAAGGAAATTAACTTAATAGCTGAAGACTTAATTGATAAACCATCAGTCAAGACTAGGGTTACAAAGATTTTACACCGGTGGGAGGATGACATAAGTCAAACTGCAGGGCTCGCTAGGGTGATCTCCATAAAAATCGGTGTCAAAGTTATGCTTCGACGGAATATCGATGTCACAGCAGGTCTCGTAAATGGAACGATCGGCGAGGTAGTTTCAGTTTCCGAATCTTTGGATAAAAGTACAATTGAGAGAGTCACAATCAAACTCGCAAATGGTGTGCAATACGATATAGAGCGTGTGAGCGTTAAATTCGAAGTGATGGACGGCGTATATGTAACTAGAAAACAATTTCCTTTATGTGTTAGTTATGCTATTTCATTTCATAAAAGTCAAGGATTGAGTTTAAAATGTGTTGTTATGGATTGCGGAAACTCCATATTCAGCTGTGGCCAAATTTATGTAGGTCTGTCGCGAGTAACTTCTCTGAATGGTTTACATCTAATAAATTTCGACCCATATTCGATTCATGCGAATCCTTTGTGTATTAGTGAGTACAATAGGTTAAGAAAGTTGTATCGACCCGATCTTGACGACATAAAAATTCCAGACACTCGTGGACCTAAAACACGAGACGTCATTTGGGCCGTGCCTAAAGGAATGACTGATGTGCAAATACAGGACGGCATAACATATAATCGGCAGGAAAATATTATTACCGGGTTTTTGAACACTGATGGCATATCTTCTTATGCTAATACTGTCATTCAATGTCTTTTTAACTGTGAGCCCATTGTAAAATTGGTTCAGAAAGCGAATGATTGTCGACCTCTGTCAATTGCATTGGAAATCAATAAAACGAAGAATAGCCCCCCTTTCGCTTTAAATGAAGTTCGAAAATTTATCGGCGACGAATTCATTCAATCTATTCAACAAGATGCATCATATTTTTTCAATGTTGTATGTCAAGTCGTGCCATCCATCAGAACCCTTGTACAATGTCAACTTTTGACAAAAATGCTTTGCAAGGCCTGCGGATATACGAATACTTCAACAGAGGAACATAGAAATCTCTTGGCCATAGACGTGTTCAACTTGAAAACAACATTAACCCTTCAGGAAGTAATTGATCGCAATTTAGCACAATGGAAATCAGCTGATATTCCTTGCGATAATTGTTCTGCACAGAATAGGGATGTACGCTACTCTTTGAGCTCAGTCTCAAAGATACTGGTAATCCTATTAACGTTACCGGCAGTTGATTCTAAAACAGGTAAACGAACAAAAAAAATGCAAAATCAAGGCTGTGCCGAGCTCAAAGATTAAATTGTGTGGGCAGACATTTAAAGTTATAAGCGAGATATTTCATCACGGTGAACATGTTACTACAGGTCATTATACGTGCATGATCCGACATGGCCGTTCGTCCTGGATAAACGTTGATGACGCAACAATTCAAAAGAAATCATGGCCTGTTAATGCCAAAGATTCATATATGTTTTTCTTACTGCGAGAATATATTTAGCATCGCAGTTGAAGATAGAATAATTGTAATCTATTATAAAATAATTTTATATATTTATAGATTTATTAAACAAAAATGAGGTATGAGGTCACCTTCAACTCATGGAAAAAAATTCTAAACTTATACGCCGCAATACTACATAATAATTGATTAATTATCCTTTCCTTGAAAGATATTTTACTTCGCAGGTTCTCTGTTATACCTTTTCACTTTAATCGAACGCTAATCCGTCGAAGCATTGCGTACAAGGATATAAAAAAAGGGCATCGGATATTTATTCCTGGATTGCAGAGCCATGCTACTTGTTACGCCAAAAATTGTGTTTAAAGTTCATCACATCACGCATATGGTAAAATATACTTTGCTGCCCTATGAGAATCAATTACGAAAATGCTCATTCAGGATAAATACCACGATCAGTTATTTCAATTTTATTGTTTAAAAATGTAACATATTTCTCATCAAACACAACCAGGTAACTACGTTTTTTTTATATTAAACATGACTGATACTACTATAATTGCTTTATGCAGCATCGGGAGTTAATTGTTGTTTTTTTGTAGCATCTCATCTTCATATATCATCCATCAGCCCAGTTGGGTTAGTCATATCACCTTGCAAAAGTTGTTGAACTTCGGCACAAATCGCAACGATCTAGCAAGCGATGAAACGTGGATTAGGCCTACTGGGGATACCACGTAAAAAAAAACGCGCCTGGAACTCTACCCCTGCAGTAGTGTGGAAAGGAGTTAGCAATATACAATGTTTACGTTGCTCTATGATCTTACCGCGAGCGTAGGACTTTAAACATTGATTCAAGGAAAAACGCTCGTAGTAATAAAAATTGTCGAGAATTTGATCCTCTACAACTATGCTCTTGTGCATTTATCTCCTTCAATTCATAATAAATGAGATAGTTCGATAGTTATACTTTACCGCTTTTTCCCCGCTTAACTCGAAAAATATTGATCGCACGATAAAAATTATATAGACTAGAGTTGTAGAGAATTGAATTTGTAACAACTTTAGTTCTTACCATTTTTGTTAAAAAGTTGAAAATAGTTGAGATATTGAGCACACGTGATTTCTTCTTAAATTCAAGATGGCGGCTAACGCAAAAGCAGAACTAAGTCACCATTTTGTATTTGAACTACCAGCCCCGCCCCCCCCCCAAAAGTTGAGCAACAAAGTTGCTTCCATGAATTTTTTCAAGGTTAAGCCATTTATTTTCACTAAACCGACTGGGCCACATCAGAAGAATGCCAGTTTTCAAATTTAATAACGATTTTTATGTACATTCGCAGTTCATTATCATTGCACGTGACTTATTCTCAACCAAATAATGTTAAATATCCTGAATGCCATCTCGCATTAAGAATTAACAAAAATTAACTCTGGCTACGTTCTACTATTCCGCATCTTCTTTTGACGCCTATCAAAAAATTCTATTATTAGTCTTATACACTTCCAAAAACAAAGAGGTAAAAATCATGCGTGCGCTTTACGGAAATACATCATGCATGCTTTCAACTACCACGAAAAATAGCATACTTTACGCAGGTATTTTTCAAGTGGTTCCAAAATTTCAACTATTAAATAAAGTCAATATACAAATATTGAAATTGGTTATAAATCTAAAAAACTATAAATTTAATCAATTTCTATATATTTATTGAGAATATCGTGTTTCATAGAGGTACGTCAAATTTTCTAATCTGACATATCCTAAACAAGCGTTTTTTTGTTTATGATCATGTATACACTTTTTGATGTATGAAAAAATATTCAGCGAAAATTCATTAACCAGGTCTATCGGTAGCGTATTTGGAGAAAACGTTGAACCCACTCCGTTTCTTTACTTAATATTGAAAATGCCCCAAATTCAACTGAAGAAAGATATTATCATTGAGTTCATAAAAAATGACGGATTCAAATAAGTTTCTGCCCTTAGTGCTTTGTACATGGATCTCACTAGGACTTTTCATGATTCCTACAAATATTTGGAACCTTTATTCAACGGCCATAGAAAACTGAGACATCGAAATGAACAAGGACAGTACGAGATTTATTATATAGATGAATTCATCGATAATCTTTTCAGAGAAGAACGATGCTGTTACGTTATTCTCTCAAGGATACAAAAAGGACATGTTTTCGAAATAAATAACGACGTCGGTATGTGCTTTCTGTTTTATACATTTGTTAATTCGTTAAATGAAAAAAACTTTATCGTTAAGTTTATAAAAAATCAAGAATTCATATATGATCATGCCCTCGGTACTTTGTACATGCGTCTTACCGGCACTTCTCTCGCTTACCAATATCCTCGCTAGTTTTCCACCCATGAATGACTTATTCGAATACACAACTTCTTAGATAATAAGTAAGTATTCGATTATCGGGTCTTCTGTCTTTAAGGAAAAAACTCTTTCTTAATTTCTCTTGTAATGACAAAATTTAATCGTCATCATCTTCCTGCCAAGCCATAATTTACTAGCAATGTAGCAACGGGTTACTAACATCTTAGTAAGACCTTAAGTCTGCAGAGGGGTCTTTCGCCAACATCATAATTTTGTTTTTTATATCTGGCAAGAAACGCTCCTGTATTATTTAGAATACTTCAACAACGGTGAAATTATGAAAATTATGTCTTATTTCCTTATTTCATATAAAAAGAGTGCACAGTACTGGTTCTTGGCATTGGAAAGAATCGACAATGTTATTATACCAACATGTTGAAATCATTATATTCAATGCGGACTCTTTTAGAGTTTGTATATAACAAAATATTATTAAAAAATTCTTCAGAAAAAAAACGTGATATAAAGTGGCAAAAATCCCCTTACGGGGAAAATAACCCGGACAAGTACATTGATGGTCCCTCGTTTCCCAACCATATCACAAAAATCGTACAAAAATTCACTTTATTTATTTATTTCTTTCCATTTTTATTTTTACGGAAAAAATGAATATCACAAAAATCGTACAAAAATTCATAAATTCACTTAATTTATTTATTTCTTTCCATTTATTTTTACGCAAAAAATGAATTAAAACATTAAAAAGTTAGCATTATCGAGACACCTTAAAGAAACACCTTATAATTGGTGTGTTAGATAAGATGTTTTTTTTTAATTAATAAAAAGATTACCATTTCAGTTACGTGCAGCTGTAAAAATTATAATATCAATATGAGGACAAGTATTTATTGGTAATTGAGAAGATATCAACATCGACGTATACTAAAAATACTTGACAAAATTATTAACGTTTTATATCTGAACATTGTGTTTAAATACGTGCTAACGATATTTGTCCGACCCATTACTTTTTATTAAAATTGCTATTCAAATGGAAATCAAATTGAAGGTGAAGTCATGTGTTACGTTTCGGCGGCAGAAACTTATAAGAAAATCAATTCTTCTCCGAATTTCAGGATACCCTGGTATCAAACACGACATTTGACGTCGATTGGATCGGTACAAATTATGTTTAAATACGTGTTAAAAGTACTTGTCCGGCCCATCACTTTTTATTCAAATTGCTCATTCAAATAAAAATCAAAGAAGAAGTTAATTCATGTGTTAATTTTATGGAATAGTAATACCAGCCGCTACCGCGTCTCTTAAGAGGATGGATCAGTCGACGAAATACTCCGCCGCTGTCCCCCGTGCTTGGCGGTACTGCAGAGCTCACAAGGAGCTATCGCAGACTACCGCTAGATGTCGCGGCGCGCGTCTTCCATCAGGTTTCAATGCATTGGGCGCGCACGAGAAATCTGATGCGAGACGGTTGCTGCGTGCGTGTGTTTGTGCGGGTGCATTAACGCCACTAACCCTCGAGAGGAAGGGTTCTCTCGAAAATCGTGTGCGAGGCCATGCCTGTATATGCACACATGAAAAAAACGCATATACATATACATGTGTAAATTGATAATGTTTTTTCAATCTTTTCGACGATTTCCATCGTCGGATAGTTCTATGAAAACTGAATACCCTAGCAATAATTGTTAGGATTTCGCGGTAAAAGCGATATGAATAATTAATAACTTGTTGTTATTATTATTCAAACGAAAGATTAGTTTCTACGTATCCGACAATTTTTTTCGGTGTAAGTTCAGTGTGCTATGAATATGAACTCTCTATAGTAATGAAAACCAATGGGTTCTCGCTTGGAAAAGCAGTGCAAATAAATAAACAAATTATATTGTTTATACGAAGGAACGGTAGTTCTCTCGCACATCTCTAACGACTTTTATCGCTGGGCAGTTCAATGTGAATTGAACTGTCCAGCGGTCAAAAATACTGGGTTCTCGCTCAAAAAAGTAGTGAAAATAAATAAACAATTTATATTTTTTATACGAAGGAATGATAGTTCTTTCGCACATCTCCAACGATTTTTATCGCTGGGTAGTTCAATGTGAATTGAACTCGCCAACGGTAAAAACCACTAGGTTCTCGTTGAAAAAAAGCGGTGAAAATCAATAAACAATTTATATTGTTTATACAAAAGAACGATAGTTCTTTCGCACGTCTCCAACGATTTTTATCGCTGGGTAGTTCAACGTGAATCGAACTCTCCAGTGGTAAAGACCGCTGGGTTCTTGCTTGAAAAAGAGGTGAAAATAAATAAACAATTTTTATTGTTTATATGACGGGATGATAGTTCTTTCGTACGCCGCCAACGATTTTTATCGCTGGGTAAGTCAATGTGAATTGAACTCTCCAGCGGTAAAAACCGCTGGGTTCTCGCTTGAAAAAGCGGGGGAAATTAATAAACAATTTATATTGTTTATACGGACGAACGATCGTTCGTTCGTTCGTCTCCAACGATTTTATCGTTGAGAAACTCAATTCACGCTGAACTCTCCAACAGTGAAGACTGTTGGGTTCTTGCTTGAAAAAGCGATGAAAATAAATCAACAATTGATTTTGTTTATACGAAGGACTAACGTCCTTGGGCACTTCTTCAACGATTTTCATCGTTGAGTAGTTCAATGTTAATCGAACTGTCCAGCGGTAGAAACCGCTGGGTTCTCGCTTGAAAAAGCGATGAAAATCAATAAACAATTTATAATGTTTATACGAAGGAACGATAATTCTTTCGTACGTCTCCAACGATTTTTATTGCTTGGTAGTTCAATGTGAATTGAACTGTCCAACGGTAAAAACCGCTGGGTTCGCGCTTGAAAAAGCGTTGGAAATTAATAAACAATTTATATTGTTTGTACGGAGGAATGATCGTTCGTTCGCACGTCCCCAACGACTTTTATCGCTGGGTAGTTCAATGTGAATTGAACTCTCCAGAGGTCAAAACCACTGGGTTCTCGCTCAAAAAAGTGGTCGAATTCAATACACAATTTATATTGTTTATACGAAGGAACGATAGTTCTTTCGCACGTTTCCAACGATTTTTATCGCTGGGTAGTTCAATGTGAATTGAACTCGCCAGCGGTAAAGTCGAAGTCACAAGAGCTCCGATTTTTCGCAAATTTGCACATTATTAAACAATTAAATCCTAGTGGCAACGAGAACAATCTATCCACACACCAACACAGAGCCACATTGAAGAACAATCCACTCATAACCCACAAACTTGTCCCGCGATCGAGCCGAAACTTCACCACTTTGTTCACGACACTTACACAAACAAACGCGAAGCCACGAGAACACTGTTTCCATTAATTAAATAATTATCCACGAAAGAAAAACCGACATGAACGCGAGCGCA